>JAANSO010000223.1:0-56887 GCA_036507315.1 Lepidocyrtus fimetarius
ATTTGGATTTTAGCTTATTTGTGTTTAAAAAATTAGTTGTATTTGAATGGGTCGTTAGAATTACTCCAATAGTTTTAAATACAAGGCATACCCGGCCAAAAATCTTGTCGCCGCTACTGGTCTAAAAATGTAATTGAGTTATGCCAAATTGATTTTAATTATGAAAACTTAATTTATTCGAAGATTTGATCAACACTTGGTACATAAATTGTAAATACATTGCAATTACTATTATTACGCAGCGTGCTTTTATACATAATTAATTACCTTCGTTTTTTATCGAACACCGATTAACTATCACAGAATTATCGCCTAATACCTTACCTTAATTACTAAAATTGAGTTAAATTTAAACTTTATTTCCATTACAATCCACTTTGTTCTTTTGTTCATCCTCTTCTTCCCACTTCCAAATCTCCTCCCTCTTTTCAAAAAAGTCTTCCTCTCGAATCACCAACTCCATTTTGAGCTCATCCAACGCTTCCCCTTCTCTAATTATATCTTCCTTTGTTTTCGAAAGTGCCGGCCCCTTCTCCCAAAGTTGTTGTTGAACAACAGTTAAATCCTTCCTGAACTTTTTCAACTGTCTTTTTAAATACTTCAATTGCTTCTTCTGTTCAAAAACGGAAAGTGGTTCTTTAATCAAGGCTCGAGTTTCTTTCAACTTGGATTTGCAAAGGAGCTCGTACTCCTTCCCATTCTTCATTTTTAACCTCATCCCGTCAATTTCCCTTGCAATGGAGAGCTGAACACAACGCTTGGAGTTTATTTGCGTGTTGAGCTTGTCTATTTTCTCCGTAATTCTTCGAATCTTGCTTTGAACTTCGCTGTGAATAGAAGAATGAATTATATTAATTTTGAAGAATGTTATGATAATGATATCGTTATGATGTAATACCCAATTTTCGGATTTGGCCATGACTTCAAGTACATGCTTGTCTTATACAAATGGATCTGTTTTGTTCGAAAGTTTGGAAACGGGTAGACCTTAAAACCATCCATTGAATAAGCTAAATGACATTCCCACGGAGAACTGAAAGAGAAAATTCCGTAATAAAAATAGCCAAACTCCATTAACGGAGTTTCTCTGTAGGAGTAACCCTTAATTAAAGCAATCCAAGCAAACCAAGCCATATTATTTGAACTTACTCTCTAATTTGGGACAAGACTGTGAATGCCACATTTTCATTATCCATCAATAGAATCTTCTCTACGTTGATTGACATGGATAAAAACTTTGCCCAGAGATCCTCCTCACAGTAGATTCCTTCCAACATGTTTTCCATTTCCACTCCTGCTATTGCAGTGATCCTCGTTCCAATTTCATACTGGAAGAATGTAAAATAAAAAAAACTTACAAATGACAACCATTCTTTGACGTTATTTATGCATAGCGCCAAACTGTTTTGTATATAAAAAACGAACATTGTTAGAGAAGAAAGGAAAAATTTGGTGCTCCGGGACCATCACTCCTTCACGGTTAATAATGCCGGATCTTCCCCCTTTGAAATAATCCGCTTTAATCTCTTCAATCACAAGCGCGTCGACAATGTTATCCACAAGGAAAGTAAAGAGATGCGGCCGGAGTACATATTCCACGACAGGTGCCCACTTCCTATCCTTTACCAAAACGCACTTAAAAAGCGGCCCTTTTGGAAGATGCTTAAACCTGTGGATGTTATCCTTAAGAACTTGAATAAAACCTTCCATTGCTTTGAGACAATTAACGGGATTTTCGATATTGCCAATTTCATCCATTGTGCATTTTTGCACGTCTTGAAAGAAAGGGTAGTTGCTTTCGATAAAAAATAGTGGGTCGTCCCAATCAATATGATCCACTCCTGTTTCTGAATCTTCCACTGCAAGGTCAACCAACTTGGCTTTCTGAAAATCTAAAGAATTAACACCAGATTAGAGTTATCTATTTAATTAAGTGGGATATTTAAACGTTAGGTAGGTACCAAGTTGATGATACAAGTCTGTCCGGATGTCCACATCGTGCTTTACGGTGACGCCAACTTCGTCAAATTTTACTTGAATGTTTTCCAACTCCTGCTTGAGTGCCTCGTAGTGATCCTTGGCTTTCTGTATCTTCTCCTTTGTAGCGTTCACCTCCTTTCTCAGCCCTTTCTTTTCTTCTTTAACTTGCTCGTAATATTTAATCACACGGATGATGTACTTCTTTTTTCTTTTTATTTCAACTTGTAGATCATTCACCTTATCGAAGTACTCCTTGTTCTTCAAAGTAAGCTCTGCTACTTCCTTTTCCAACTTTTTTCGGTTGATCTCAAGCTTAGCACAAGTTTTCTTTGCGCGTTTTACCTTTCGAGAAAGGTCGATTAAATAAATTCGCTCAGACTCCAACCAATCTCTTGCTGTTTCAATCCTCTGTTTAAAATGTTCTCTTTCCACGTCTTGGCGAGCTTTTTCCACTGACATCCAATCCAGATCGCATGAATGAGGGTCGTAATATGAACCTGAAGGGAACGCAGCCCCGGAAATAGCAGAAGTTTCAAGTTCCCATTTTTCTGGATTTGCTTCGGTATCTTGAAACACCTCATCTTCTTCCTCCCCGTAAAGATCTCTGTGTTCCGAATGCTGGGACTCTGGTTGACCCCAAACCCTATTGGTAGGCTCGTGCTCAAAATCATCTTTGGATAATTCCACTAATGACCCCACTCCACTGCTGCATTCTTCTAAGGGAGCTCTTCGAAATGCTTCAAAGGAGGGGGCAGAATAAAACCGGAATCTCTTGCAAGGTGAACCACCTTCAAACTCCTCCCCATAAAGTAATTCTGGAGTTGGGTAATAACTCAGAGCTCTTTTACGAACTTTTTTGCCATTTCTAAGAGAAGATGTTGGCGTTGGATGCATGGATGGCGGGTCTGGCTGACAGTTCTCTCCAAACAGTATCCCTAACATTTCAACATTCCCTAAATCCATTTTCCTTGCGTTTAAAATAAAATTTGCAATCAAAATTCACTTGTAATTCTACTTATGCGCTAACTGCGCGTAAACTGCCAAGTAAATTAAAATGCAGATGCCATTCTTTATTTCTTAACACTCCCTTTTCAGACTTCAATTGGACAATGCTACGTACAAACTAATTACCAAAGTCTTTTAGCCTTGATGACCTGAAACGTAGTCTAAAATTGATTGAGAAATGAATTAAGAAAATGTTAAACAATCATATTCATCCAGACCAACGGCCAACAAGTATCATATCATTAAATCAATCAACAAAACGACCACTAGAGACTAGACTAAATCTAAAGAGAAAATCAGGTACTTTTTGTGACAGCATTTATATTCATTGCATATTCATTATTGGTTTTTTCTTAGCTAAATGTTTGACCATCTTTTATCTGAATGCTAGCCCATGCTTTCTGTAAAACACAAGATGAATAGAATTGCATACAAATTCAATTTGCATTCCCAAATTGGACCTTAAATTAGTTGAAAAGTATTAAAATTTGTTTGTCAATGAAAAGACTTTTGAGTTGCAGCTTGTTTGATTATGTTATCTTTGAAGTTATTAATGCTTCAAGGGCCAAAAATCTCCGTAGTTTGTAATTAGTGATAATTAAATCAATTATGTTAAAAATGTCTATAAGACCCAAGCTCAAGTTTACATGCTATCGTTCCCTAGTCCATATTTTTTTCGTTTGTGGTCATTCATTTTTATGAGAATGGAAGGTATCACACAAGGAAAAGTAAAACAGGGTCAAGAAAACGAGAATTGGAGTACATGATGCAGGATAATATGAAGGAATAACCAGCCTAACAGTTTTTGTCGGGAACACATACGCTTCTGTCTTCCTAGCTTTTTCCATTTATTATTGCAATATGGAAGGAAAAACTTATTTCAGTAGGCTTATTATTGTCAGCGAAAGTTTTCTTCAAGTACATTTTGTGGATCTTTGTTGTGTGGAGATGAGAATTTTACCACACACAGCTTTCATAGTGTACAGAAGTGTATGATTATCAAAACTCATCATAATAGTCTCTCTAGACTTTGTTATTATGAGTTCTTATAAAGATTGTAGGGAATATGCTAACATGTATAAAACATATTATACGGACTACAGGGGAAAATTGAGATTAGATTTGTAAGGTTGTTATAAGAAAGACACGGGAAAGTATGTTATGCTAGGCCCTTCTTCCAGCACTTTTTCTACCAACCGACGACCCGGATCCTAATCACATCAATGAAAAAGGTCAAAGGAATGACGCAAAGGTCTATGTGCAAATCTGAGGGTAAGCAACGGCAATTTTGGTATGTCCAACAAAATTGAAGATGTTTAGTACAAACTTCGTTATAACGAACACAAAATAGAAATAAAAAAGAGTAAGAGCTAAAATAGTTCGTTATACACTTTTTGGACTATGTAGAAATTAATAAATCTTCGTACTATTTGTCCACTATACGGTAGGTCCATTATAGCGGCATTTTCATTACAACTATAACTATATTATGCAATGATGCTTTATTCAATTGTTGATATGAAAAAATGTACATTTTTATGTAGGTGACTATATGTAATGATAGTGATGACATGACAATGCTGATGATGACTATGATGGCAATGGGGGTTGTAAAGGATTTAAGTTTGTATAGTCCATTCCATTTTCTTAACAAGTAGATCCCTTTTGAATCTCATGAAACGACTCAGAAAGACAGGAAAAAAGAAGACAATAAAAAATCATTTCCAAGAGTATTATATTAACGGAGATTGCAATCTTGCAGATTTTCTCTTGAAGTTAAAAAATAGAAGAAGGGAAAATAAGGCTTGTATAGTATTGTACTGGAATGATTCTTTATTTAAACTGGAGAAAATAGAGAAGCACCCAAGCTTAAAATAGTGCCATGAATGTAGACAAGGAAGGAAGAGTTGAAGCTTGTTCGTGTCTTGTAAACAGCTAAAAAAGTTTTTGTAGGAAAAGGAAGTTCATGTGAGATTCACGTTATGTGCTTTCTCCTCAATCCTAATTTACAATTCTGAAAGTGGAAGAGATTTTCTTTTTTGTTTTTAGTCTGTCCCTGTGATGCTCCTATTATGACTCTACTTATACTTTCCAACAATCTCTCTAGTAAACTACAATCGTTTCAATTTTAATGCATTTTTTTGGTTAGGTGTCTACATGGAAGTGGCAAGGATTGGCTTTCAAGAATATATAGACTATAGACCAAGCCAAAAGGTGGATTTTCACAAGTGTCTTGTCTTACGATGCCCCCGGTTGCTTACTTCACAATGATGAGAAGATAAGTTTGGGATTTTCGGAATAAATTATTTTGTAGAAAGTGTTTGATTTTATTACTGACAGTAGATTTTCTTACAGACAGTCTCGTACAAATTCTTAATGGAAAACAGAGATTTTGCACTCTATTTTTAATAGTTGATCTTATTTTATGCGACGAATTCATACGGGATGGGTTGCAAGAAGACAGGTGCGTTATTCAGCGCCGATACAAAATGGGCTGGTCGTGGTTGGGCAGGCTGTTTGGAACAAAAAATAAACACATTATTAAGGTTTCCGAAGCCCTATTGAAAAATATTCACTTACCGCCGAATAAATTGGCATTGTTTTAAATTTTTTGGGATTAAATTACTAATAAATGACTGACCTGTCTTTTACAGTGTACTCGGATTCCTTTTTGCTTAGCGTCCCTCTTCAAATCTTCGTTTTGCTTAACACGTTCCAAAAAGTCACTACGGCACTTGCTGTGGTTAACATGTTCAACTCTGACGTTAATCCTATAAAAAATTAAAAAAGAAACAATTAGTACATGAATTAACTGATACTACTCTACTTATGCTCACCAAATCAGTACAACGTTATCACAGTATAATTTTTAAAAACTTCATAATCTACGATTTAAATGTTAATTACCTCTTGGGGAGGATCTTGCCACGAACACGCTTGTTAACAATAACTCCTAAGGCGCGCTTTGTCACGTTGTAAACCCTACCAGTTTTTCCGTGGTAATACCTGTAAGGCATACCAACTTGAACCGCACCATGGCCCTAAATAACAAATAGATAAATTCAATTAAATCAAATCCTTTTGCTTGTAATTATACATTTAAAGACCTGATAAGAACATAAATTTAAATACCTTGATATCCACGATATCTCCGACCTTGTACACTTTCATGTAGGTTCCAAGGGGGATGGTACCATGTTTCTTGAAAGGTCGAGAGAACAAGTCTCTCGTACCTCTACGATAACCCTTGGGATTCGTCATTTTTTAAATTTCACCTGGAAACACCATAAATTAAACAATTTCAATTAAATAAAGAATATTACTTAAACCTTAAAATTAAAACACTCAAGCAAATTTTTTGCTGTAACTTTCTACACAGGAAAATAAGTAAAAAAATTAAACCTCTTTTTCTAACCAGTTAAATAATTAATTAACCACTGGAACTATTAACTAAATACTCTTTTTAATTAAATATCTTTAACTTTCTTACCTAATAAAGAATTTAAAAAAAGTTGCCGGAACTGTTGCCTGTTTAAGACTGCAAGAAGCAAAGGCCAGATTAGAATGCCCAGTCAACACGCTGCTGTGCTGTGGCTGCTGCTCTGTCCTGTCCCCTCTCACACCGTCCACCCTGCATCCTATTTAAAACTTCCCTCTCCCCGCCAAACCCGATTGGGGAATAATGAGAATTTCTCTTTCTATAAAATGCCATATTGCATACTCCAGTATACTCTTTTCTGCATTGACATTGATGCACTTCTTGTGTTGCTGTCATTAGAGGAAATGAAATGAGGGACAGGATAATGCTTTGCAAATTACATTGAAAAAACAAAGAAGCCATTTACTTTAAACTTTTTAAAATTAACTTAATTAAATTAAGTTAATTTAAACTATATTTAACAAAATGCAATATAATCACAAATAAAAACTAATAAAGTTCGTCCCTTTAATTTGTTTTTATGCATATAGGTATGCCCAATAATAAATAACCTGAAGTCTGGATGTAATTTGAATGGTTAAATTTATTTTAATGTTTTAAAAAGCTCCAAACAATAGGAAAAACTTTACATAATCATAACAAACAAATTAATGTCTTTTGAAAATTCAAAATGGGGTCTAGCACAGGTTCGACAAGGGTATTTATGTGAATATTTCATTATAAAATTCACAAAAATCAGTGCAAAATAATAAAATCTGAACAAAGGATTTGCCATTTGAAGCTAAATTGTTTCAAGCCACTTGAGTAGTTTTGTCCATTGATGATTTAGTTTTTAATTAATTGATAATCATTAGCCGATTTCCGAATATATTTTCTCCCATTTTTAAAAACATTTCATTTTTGATATTTTTCATGAACTGGCATGAGCCACATACAAAGAAGAAATGAACAAAGCAGAAATGATCTTTAATGCTTTCCTTTTGGCTCAGATGTTTTAATACAATCCATATCCCAAGAAGAAATGAAAAAGAATTTCTCTTGCTAAACCTGATTCAGTGTTGGGCCTGATGATGATAATGATGATGTGGTTGTGAGGATGTGTGGGATGGAGGTAGACATGGTAGCAGCAGAGTCTATAAAAGAAAGTCTATAAAATGATCACGACTTTCAGGATAGAGAAACAACTTCGAATCTCAATCTCTCCTCCATCCTCTCTTGGATTACAGACTGCTGGAGGATTGGAAGTGGACAGGTAGATTGAGACTGATAATGAAAAGATAATCTTTAATTGCAAATCCACTTCCGGTTTGGTTTTGACTTTAAAGTTTGAAGTTGTAGGTTTGGTTGGCTAGCCGGAAAGGAGAGATTTAAATGCTTTAGGGAAGCCAACACGTGCTTTGAGATAATGAGAGATAATTAAAAGTTAGTCATGCAACGAAGAAAGAGCCTATGATAATGAGTTCAAATCAGTGACTTAAATTAGCTCATTTCCAAACATTTAAGGTACAATTTAAGTTTTTAAAGTAGCGCTTGATATTCATGTCGGAAAACTTTACGAACTAAAGACTAAATTTTGAAGGAGTTTAAGTTAATTTTACTATTCGGGGGGATTGAATTTGTCAGAAAATGTAGGATTCGAAGTGGAAGGTGATTAGGCCCTTATAATTCTGCTGATTTTACCAACGAGATTTAAATGTTTCGTTGAGGTGCTTGTGATCCTTAAAGGAGTTTTCTGTTATCTTCCTTGAACAGTGGAGATAGGAAGTGAGAGCTCAAAATTAAACTTTTGACGAGCTTCTTTTCACCATATTACCATTCATCATGCGGTATGCTCAAATCATTATGGGCTTGAAAGATAGTGGAAAGGTAATATTTTTTATATATTTAACGAGTGCATTTGGAAATCATTTTGTTAAACTGGGATTTTTTCCTTTAGAGCACTTACTGTAAACTGATGGCAAAATATGCTGAATCCAAGGGGCGCAAAATGCGAATTGTCAATTTAGATCCAAAGCCTGGAGAACTTATCTACGAGCATCCTGTTGCCGACATTCGCGACGTCGTGAAAGTGGAGGAGGTGGAGGAAAAGGAGCGTGCTCATCCTTTCTCTGGTGCTGGTTTCGAATTCGTTCTTGCGTGAGTCAAAAAAACTAAAATAAATACGAATTTAATATCTACTTTACTTTAATAAACAATCTTATCTAATGTACAAAATTATAATTGTAGATACATTCTGGAAAATCCTGAATGGCTGTTTGGCTCAATTGGAGATGTAAACGATGGTGACTATATTTTGTTTGATTGTCCAGGGGTAATGAGCAATGAAAATTATATTTATTCGTAGATTATCTGCCTATTGTTTATTTAATAATTATTTTTTTCTATTTTGAATTTGGTAGGACAACGGATACTTTATTCACTCAAAAACAATGAAATTAGTTGCAACGATGCTAGTCGTAAGGCATTTTCGTACTTGCGGTGTATTTGTTCGAGATGCTAGAATGGGATTGAATGGATATAATTTCATTGGAAGTTGTCTAACCCCGCTTAGTTCCTACATTAACCTAGCTATTCCCCATGTAAGCGTCATGATGAAAATTGATTTACTCTCTGACGACGAGAAGTCACGGTTGCAGTTATTTATTAATTCGGAAATTAGAGACGTTTTACGATATGAAAATGCTCGACAAAAACCCGAAACCCCTGTAACTTCATCATCTTCACCATCTTTAAGTGCGAGTACAAGCAATAGTAATTGTAGCAATAGTAACAGTAATAGTAGTTGTAGCAGTGGCTGCAGTAGTAATTGTAGTAGTAATAGTGGTTCTACCGTTGTGGCTGTATCTGCACCTTCCGTAGCCCCTCCTGTCCCCGCTGAAGGACAACAATCCGAACAATTAGCGAAATATTATTCCACTGCCGTCACTATTCTTGAAGGGCACAATATGGTCCGGAAAAAATATTATGCTCTTGATATTAAGGAAGACGATTCTTTAAAAGGATTCCTTGAAATTCTAGACGACTTATTTGGAATAAATATGGAAGAAGACTGAGGAAAATCTCTTATCAAGCTACTCTTACAACAAAAGTAAATCAAAATATAAAACGATCGAGAAAACTGGTATTCTTTTTTATAGAAATCTGAATTCATATTTAATTCCTCGTACTTGTATATATTGTAAGTAACAGATATTTATAATTTATATAAAACAGATTGAAGACTTTGCTTTTTATCCTTTTTTGATGTATCATTTTGTTAAATTCATAGAAACTTTTATTACCAACCAGTTTTGCATCTTCTTTTCTTATTATGCGTCTGAATATTTTTACGGGTTGAAATTTTTAGCAACATAATTTAAAAAGATTTGCGTCTGTAGTCGATAAGTTAGAGGAATAGTCAGTCCTTTTTTAATTTTCTACTTCGTAATTAATACAAGTATCTATGATATCGTGATCTGACATCTCTATTTTGTAATTATATGTGCATACTTTCGAAGACCTACTTAATGAATTACTGCGCAAACTAAATTATTATGTAAGGTTCTGATTTTCTATGACTAATAGTAGTGTAGCGAATATAAAGTTCGTTCTTTCTTGACTGTTCAACATAAATACGTATAACCTCGATGTAAATAAGGAAAATTAAGGTTTTACAAGTTAATCTACTCTTGCTATGTTTTTTTCATACATCAAGATAATGAAGACTGAGGAAAAGAAAAATAGCAAGAATATCAATATGTCCCTTTTTGCAAGGGACACTTTTTATACTCCAATCGAACTGTATCTTTTACTACTACAAATAGAGCCGACCACCACATTCATAAAATGATTAGTTTAAAAACCGATTTTTGCATTTAATTGTTATCCGCATTTAGAAACTATTTATAAATGATTAAAAAAAGCTATAGCTATATCTAGCTAAAGTTTTTACTTGTTTATATAATGTACTGAAATGATAATTTTCACTGACAATGAGCGAGAAAAAAAAGTAATGTGATTTATTTTAAATTTGCACGTTCGCGATTCTATAAAACCTAATTAATAGATACAAAATAAAGTGTATATTAATTTTAAAAAAGCGGCAACCAATCGCATGTAATTTTTAATCCGGTGATGAACTAAGTCTTTACTGCACTTTGTAACGACGAAGTGAAACGTTTTTTATTGTAAATAAACAATATTGTACTTACGGAAGGTTAAACGTGTTTAAGTGTAAACCTTTACTAAAGTAAGTAATAGTCTAATAGTTATTTATGTTCAATTAGTTAAGGACAAGGGACTTTGACAGGCAAAGTTTTAACTTAAATAACGTCAGGTTACAGGAGGATTTTGATACTTGAGTGTGTCTAATGTCGACTTGTTTAACTTTTATAGCTTTAAATCTAAAATACTTCCGTGATAATGCTTAGGGTGTTTGATTATTTGTAGCGCGTCAGTGACTGTTTAAACTTACTTTGCCATGATTAAATACAATTTGAAAAGGTTTGCCATTTTGAATATTCTAAAAGTGGAAGAACTTATTTTAGTTCTTCAGATAAGTTTAAATTACACGAGATGGCACGAAAAAAGGTACCATACATATTTCTAATATGTAACATCCTCAAAATTGTAGTCATTTTTTGTAATTACTTTTAATATTGGTGGGATGCAAAACTGATAGTGTGTACTGATTAATTAAGAAAACGAATCTACATTGTACGTATTAATTTTTCAAAGAATTTTCAACTTCACCGAGTGCGATTTTCTGTAGTAGGATTAAAATGGTGCCCGCTCATTGTCCTTTAACAATATAACAATAAGGTGGTGCGATTTAATGGTGTTACTTTCAATTGGTTGTTTCATGTAGTGCTGTAAAAATGATTGTTTCCCGTGACTATCATTACATTTTATAAAAAAATGTTATTCTGTATATCCAAAAATTTCACCATTAATTGAAAACTTTAGAAATCATGAAATCTAACGCACGAAAGAAAACAATATTTAACAATGTTTTAATTTATAAAACAATCAACGCGACTGTTATACTATGATAAGTAATGTAATTATGTATTGTTCTTATCTATGGCAGACGTGATCATGGAATATGAAATAAATATCGAAATGCGAAGATAACATCGTTTTTAAAACCCCATCAATGATTTAAAACATATTTATCAACGTTAATTCATTATCATTCATTGGTCAATTCCAACTGTGCAAGTTATTTTTGTTTTTTATTGTATTTATCATTGTTTATAAGTAGAATAATTTAAACAAGTTCAGTAATACTATTTTAAACCTTTTTGTTGAAAAATTAAATGCAACATTGCTTTTTCATGTATCTCATTGAAATCTCTAATTCTAATCTACAATGTCATAAAAATGTTGGCGTGCATTAACTTTCCGATTCTTCTGTATCGTTTCATCAGATAATAATTATTTAAACTATTTGGTTTTAATTTTCACCCTAAAAATCGTGTCTTGACCAAATCCAATGTGATTATTGTACATTATTTTCCATATTATTACAGGAAATAGGCATTGCTGTGGTAATGTATTTTTCGGACAATGGACTTGCGTTTACTGTGTGGATATACATTATTGGCAAGTTAGTTCTTGATAGAAAACGTAAACAAATGATAAACCCCTTTAAACTATTAGATAATTATTGACATTTTTCTCCGGCATAGGTCTAACTTGCTAAAAAATAAATAAATAAATAATCTTAACAATAAAACTAATAATAAATGGTAATCACAAATTGAGATAATACACCGAGTAACGGATGAATGACTTAAAAGTAAAAGTACCATTTGAAACATCAATTCTCATTTTAATTTCTTTCCCGTATAAATTATACAGGAATTATAATGGAATGGTTTGTTATTTTCCAGATCATTAATATCATCCTCGTCTTTCTTCACCACCGAATTTGATCATTATTATTTATCATTCTCGTTAAAGCTCATCATGGCTGAATGACTGAAGGATATTGAGCCGTTTTTGCAAACCGTCTTTTTTCTCTACGGAAACCTTCGTCTTTCGCAGATTCTCAAGTCGTTGGATCTCATTCTTAACAAACTCATTTCCTTTCTCAAGCACCTTCTCCATCAGTTTAATATAAACATTTGCATATTCTTCAGTTTTCGCTGAATCCATTCCTTTCGCAACAAGATCCTTTGCTTCTTTTAACAATTTCTCTCGAGCTTCTTTACCTTCATTTTTGATAAACTCTTCGGCAATCCGGTCAAATTCTTGGATGCAACCGGGTAAGCCTACATATACGCCAGTTTGAGCCTTGATGAATTGAATGATGTCATCTTGTTTGAATTCCCCAGTGTATGGAATTGGATCTTTTAAATCCTTCCCGAACAATTTAAGAACTGGGAAGTCCTTTGCCTTCACGTCGTATCTTTCCGCCAAATCCGAGTTTTCCTTGTCTCCATAATCCTTCACGTTGACTTCAGCGACAAGTAGATCATTCACGCCACGCACTGTTTCAGCAACCTTCCCAAACTCATCGTGTTTCTCCCCATATGGATAAGCCACGTCAAATTTTACGAGAATTGCCTTGAATTTGGTAACAACCTAAATAAAAAAATAATAAACAAACTATAGATTGTAGCTTTTACGTTATATAACAACACAAGTGAACGGACATTGGACATTATCGATCCATTAACGCAGTTATAGAGTATATCAAAGACTTTCTTTTTCTTTCTCTCACAGCCACAAGAAGACCTCATTAATATTTCAAACGGTTTATTCTTGCTTGTTCCCTTTAGGAACAAGTTTGCTGTAGTTGTACAAAATACGTACAACTACAGCTCACACTTTCTCTCTGCTTATCTTTTGAGAAAAACAGAACAGAATATGTTCCGCCACCCGTTCCGTCAACAGCCTTAACATTCAATTCATTTCTCTAACTTCAATTGGAAAATTGTTAGCTTATGACAAGGTATTCCTGCTAGAACATAATTTTATGGGTTAGTTGTCAAGACTTGCAATGTGTATCTACTCCAATTTATAGAAAAGAGAATATTGCCATTGACTGGGGACATTTCAAGACCAAATTGTTATCATTGGAGCAGTGGCGGCTTTAGGGGTGCGCCAGGTGCGCCGTGGCGCACCCCAAAATTTTGAGAAAATACGAAAAAGTTTGTAATTTTGTTAGTTTTATGTTTTGACTTCTAAAAAATAAGGCAAACTTTAAATTTAATGCTAAAAGTATAAGCCATTAAGCACAAACTTAACTGTTTTCATCCCATAAAAGGTATTTCTTTTACAGTTTGGGATTGTGGAATTTCTAAGTAGTGGACCTTAGAGCACACACCGTTACAATTTGCTCGAGAAAACAATTTAATAACATGCTAAAGCGATAGTATTGGTTTGTAACCAAATGTATCTGCAGGCTTAACATAAATTCATGGACATAGGCTAACCATAAGCGGTGAGACGTGGAGACGACTCACCAGGCCGGACAAGTAAAAGGCCATCCCATCCCATGAACCAAAAATAAAAATTCGTGTCACGGGCTTGTCAACAAAAATCCTAAAGGTACGGCCTAGTTTGAACAAATTTTTAGTAGTACAATAAACAATTTGCGCGGTCTATGGCCGAAAATTATTTCGCTTTCCCCACGTTTCTTCAGTCATTTTGCCAAAAATGTCTAACTATAGTTTTGGGAACCGATTAGAAATTAAAACAACATTTTAGCAAACCTTAATTTGATTTTTTATTTAAACAGTATTTCTGTCCAAAACAATGACTCGAAGTGAAATATGTAATTACAATTGGTTTTACGTATTTTCGCAAAAAATGTAAAAAGCTTGAAGCTTCATTTGAGCTGGTTTTAAATCTTAATTCGGAATGAAAATTAATAACTATTTAATTTGAATTCTCACTGCAGAATTTTTCGAGCGGCCTACGGCCGCTGTAATTTTGAATATTTCAATTGATTCGATTCGCATAGCAAAAAAGTATGGGGTTTTTAAGTTAATTTGGATAATAACGATTTAAAACTTTTCAAATTCCACTCCACGCATATACAATAATTTTATAATCATGGCGCACCCGCCGAAAATTTCTAGAGCCGCCACTGCATTGGAGGATATACGATTCATATCCAGAGTTTATTACACGTGTGATAAATGATGCGAATGAAATAAATTTATTGAAAATGGCAAAACTTGGTTAATTTTTAGAGCAATTATCAGTATGAAACGAAAAATACCTTTTCAAACGAAAACGTATCCAAAGGGGTACATCCCTTGCAATTTATTGCGGTAACAGAATCCAAGAAGAAAGTTTGAAGGAGTAGGACAAGTACGTAAGGAATCATGGAATAAGCTCTAACCCCTGCCATTTTCTCTTTTTGAACGTTAAATTTTGGTCCTTTTTGTCAGCCCTTCTGTTAAAAAAAGAAACGTATGATCCCTTTCAATTCAAACAAAAATTCTCACTTATTCTCAATATTTTCTAAACTAAATCTTATTTACCTGGGTTTTAAACTCTCACTTTGGCAAATTACAATTAACCGACAAAATCTCTGAAACCGGAAACTTTCAAGGATTCAGCTTTTATGCAAAAAGTCTGCAGAATTATTTGAAATGCAATTTTAATACTTGTTTATTTTACTAGAGTTGAAAACTATTGTAATACTTTTAAGAACTTTTCAGTAATAAGTTTTAGAGTTGCTCCTGTCAAATAATTTTTAAAAAACTGCTGCTGATCGATAGATAGGGAACCCGAACCAGATGATGATCCTTCTCACCGAACTGTCTAGAGAGCTCTGCCAACTTCCTGTGAAAAGTGAAAAGCGTAAGCCGACGTGTTATTTCGCTCCTGCTCCACTTCTTAACAAAAATGAACAAAGCTTTTCGGCTAAACTCATTAAATACCTGAGTGAGCGCTTATGTATAGTACATCGCGCAAATTTCATTGCCAAAGGAATAATCTAGATTAACCAAAATTAACTTCATCATTATTGTAATCATTCATAAACAGATTAGACATGATTTGGATATAAACTGTTCTACTATGAGAAAGTTCTATGAATTTCTATATTGAAATGATGTAATACCGCAATAAATTTAAACAACGATACAACATAATGCAAAGGACAAATTGACTATTCAACATTTTCTATAATTCATTCATTAGATAATATAACACAATTAAACTTTAATCTTGTTTTTTAGTTTCGGGGTTTTTATTTTCAACGTCCTAGCTATCAGGGTTTTGGTTTTCTATTAAAAAATCAGATTTTTTTCTTTTTATTAGCTAGCTTATTCTATGCATTCTATGTACAACTTCGTCATATTCAAAGAGAACACCATTTTAATCACAAACTCCGTAAGTTTTGATTATAAAGGTGATGATTGAAAACGTGAAAGATGAATTTTTAGGTATTTGTTTGGTCACACACACGTTTTAAATATAAAAGTTTTATGGGATTTCATTCATTGTTAGAAAGAAATTTGATAATGGTATTTCTGATGAAATATGTCAAGTCAGCGATGGAGATCTACCAAAACCCATTAATCCACAAGAAATATTAATCTTTTTGTGGGAGTCAAGTAAAAGTTGAGTAGATGGGAGTGAGGATGATGCAGGTGTCCGATTTTCCATGCTGCATGGTAAAAAAAGAAAGTCATTAAACAATAAAGGAAACAACCAATTGCATACATATTATTGCATAACAAAAAATAAAACGTGCTACCTGGCATTGTCAAAATATTGGGACTTCCTCTCCAATAAATTAGTGGGAAAATGCATGAACAATGAACATTATTATTACGCTTTTAATATCCCACCTTCCATCATTCACTCACTAGATATTCAATGGTAAACCAGGATTAAGGTGGGCATTACCCTTTTTACTCATGTATGGTAAAATAATGTTAAAAACCTTATTTTAAAATATTTAAGATCCTTGTCCTAAAATTATTAATTGTAGGTAAAACGTGAATATTTAAACTCAACTGCAGTTAAAATGGTAATAAAATAGAGGAATTACGTGCTGATCAAGAGTGAATGGTTAATTCCAAACGCTTATGAAAGCAATTTTTAAATTAGTAAGTCAATGACATTTTTATAATTGATGAGAGTATATTGTTCCGCTAGGAATATTTTACTTCTTAGCAATATTTGCAAAGAAAACTGTACGACAGTCATTTGTCATATCGTTCCTCATTTGCCAATTTTTATTACAAACTAGCATATGAATGAAAATAGAAATCAATCACACACCTATCTTTATCATGCTTAAACCCATTTCCAAGAAGTTTTTCTATGGACAATGTTGGTCGTTCACATTTAATTTTATATTTCTGGCATTCTCTTTTCCATTCTACGGAGATATTGCAAACCCCAATTTAAAAACAACAAGAAAAAATCAATCTTGAAGATTTAAATGGAAACGTTGTATGATAAGCATGGTACGCGTAACTGGTTTTGCTATAAGCTACTACTTGTAAACTTTCAAATGCTTTCTTTCGTGCCCCTCCCCTTTGTAAAGGAGGGCAGCATTGTTCAATACGAATAGATTATGGGAAAATTAATTTAATACAAATTGTATACCTTGTTGGGTAAATGCTATTATGACACTTCCAGTGAACAATGCATCTTTTAGATATTTTTGTAACCGTTTCTTTCCACAGGTTACATCTTTAGATATTGCACAAAAATTAATCAGTTTCTATCTGACAATACGCCAGGTTAGGTCAACCGTATTAAAGTTTCAATATTTTTCAGAAATATATTAAATTTCTTGCTAAACCACACAAAATGGTTAGTTCATCTGGGCAGGTTAAAGTTTACATAATTTTAATCATTTTAATAAACCTCTACCCTTTCCCAATTTGCAATGGGCACGGCGACGAAGAAATCGCAAAGATTAGCGGAAGAAGATATCACCACAGATTTAGACGAACTCATGCAAGAAGATCTGCTTACATTAATTCTGGAAGAAGTGAGGAGAAAAAACAACGTTATTGCTTGAATAGACTGTTAAAAGCTTTGGAAACGGTGTGCACAGCGGAATCCGGCAATGGCCCTGCTTTCTTCAGTCCGGATACAAAAACGAATCAAATTGCCCCAGTAAAAACTATCAACTCATCCGATCTACTTGACGGACATTCGCCAAGTTGTAGGTTTTACGTTTTTGAAAAATAGTAATATTTACTATTACAAAATATATTGAATTACTTTTTGATTGCAATTAGGGAGAAATGCAAGGAAATTTAGAAATGATATCCCTGCCATTCCACATCAACCACAAAATGCTCGCCCAAACCTAAGAAGGCGATATAGGAGAAATATTGTACGAGAATGTTGCGAAAAACCTTGTTCTCCCACAGATTTGAGCAAATACTGCTCCCCTTCCAACAAGTATAGCTGATAACTACACAATAACCTCAGTATTAAATAATTTTAGTCACTCAGATGAAACTTAAATGTTTTTGATAATTTCCAGGTTTCACTCAAGTAAAACAGAAGCTATTCCAGTTACCAAACAAATTGTAAGATAACAACTCTTTTCTCATTATGGCTTGTCTTAACAACGCTTAAAACTTTTAAATTGCTTATTAAACTAAAGACGTCTTTATTTTAAATAGCGCTTTAATATATTGCTTTTTACTATCGTTAGCTAAACTATTATGGAAATTATTTATAAAGATTGCTTTGGGAAGAACAATCCCGGGAAAGGCTTTCCCTTCTCGTAATAGCAAAATTGGACGACCCCCCACCTTGAGTAAATGTTCCCCTGGGACCACAAACTGTGCTTATCTTAGGGATGCTACGACTAGCGGTGGTGGTAAAACTGATAATGCAAAAGATTCAATGCCTTCTTCTCTTCAATGCATACCTGTCGCGGATCTAAAGCTGTATTTCCGCAAACTTTATCTTGAAGTTAATACTAAACAGGTTAATAAGATTTTGAAGGCTTTCAATTAACATTTTCTTGCAATACTAACTTCATATTTCAATATTTCATTTACTGCTGCGTAACTCAGGACGCTGTGGGATTAAGCACTACTAACGAAAATAAACTCCTTTCAAAAACTTTAACTGACTTTAACGTTGGAAATATTTTGGAAACTACTACAGCCGTATCAAATGACATTATGCCGGTTACTTTAAAATAAATGAATTTTAGGATTTCGCTGATCTTGATAAGGCATAAATGGAATTGATTTTTAATTGCAGAAAACTCCAGAATTTTCCCAGACTGCGACAACCACTCCAACCATTCAGGAAAAAAGTGAAGAAGACGAAGATGTGATGGAAACCACCGAGCGTAATTCATTTCCGTACAGAAGCTCGAATGTTATCACGGCTAAGCCAATTACAGCTTTTATTAAGTTCCCACTTGGGCAAATTGATTATGTGTATTAGGTAATGTCTAAAATTCTTTCCGTTTTTGTTGTCCTTTGCTGGATTGATGTAAAATGAGTTAAGATTTAAAAACATTAATTTATTCAACAAAAATAACTTTTATTGACTCTGGGGTAAACAAATAACAAATATTCTGCATCATTATCTCATAATTTAACCACATTGTCCCATCGATTGTACAGCAAAATAATATATATGTAGCTACAAAAATTATATAATCATTGCGATGTTGGTTGGATAACAAGTGTCATATTAATAATTGTAATCCTCATTAAATAGTAACCAGCCTCCGATAGCTTGCTACCTTTCATAATTTATTATAAAGCTGCATAGTCATTGTAGAATTAGGTTAATTTTATACTACATTCTATACAATATCGATTTCTTGCCGTAATTTTCCGATTTTTAAATTCGAAATTTTCCGTTTTATTTTCCATGTCTTCGCAATTGATTTTTATTTCATTTAATTGAATAATTAGACTTTAATTTAGACCAAATTAAGAATACATTTGGTATTACTATTTCTTTAAAGCTGCAGTACGTTGTATATAACATGAACCAGTTCAAAATAACTAATGCAAAAGAAATATAAATAAAGTGGCAAAAAGTTGTCAAAGAGAATAAAGTGACTAGTGGGTAACAACCTCCTTTTCAAACTAAAAATTATTTTTGTATAATTATTATATTGCATGCCTCACAATCATTATCTATCTATATCGTTACAGCTAATGTAACTTTAATAGTACGAGTTGTAGGTACTTAATTAATATTTTTTATTATTGTAATTTAGTTGTCTACACGTAGTTGCGTTTTTGCGATGATGGTTAATTAAAATCCAGTTTTTGTTTAGTAGTTTACTGCCATCCTATTTTGTAACAGGAACAACTGGAATACAATTCTATGTACTCTCCCAAGTAAATATTGGTTGACTATGAGAAACAAAGGTTGTAAAATTTGCATAGTACAATTTCGAATACTTTTCATAAGAAGTTTGCGAAAATGTTAGTGCGCCTACTTTTTAAAAATCTATTAAACAAGGAGGCTATTTTAAAATAAATCTCAGACATTTTAGATAATCTCACTTTGTTAACCTTACGTTTTCGGTTTTCTTGTTTTCACGGTGAAATATAATATAAATATATGTAGAAATATACTGCGCGTCAGTCTCCTATTTTAATCAATACATAAAAGGTAAATGCTAATACTTTCACGTCATGTATGTCAGATGATCATATCATCATTTTTTAAATAACTTAAAAGGTTGTTAATGCTGCTGTTGTAAAATGCTGTGCATGGCATTAACCAACTACGAAGTTGCGTAAATAATAAACTTTTCCTACTTCTGAGAATTCTTAACAACTGTGGGTTTTTTAGGTTCTTCTTCTAAATCCCAATAAACCTCTTCCACAAGATTTTCCCAATCAAATGTCATGTCACTCGTGGCATACTTAGGCGTAAGGGGCCCTTTTACATTATCAACAGTTGTGGAAAGGTATTCATTAAATGATTCCAAATCATTGAGATCTTCCTCTGCAGTGGCATTTAAGAGAGCTTCGTAATCTTCGGCAGACAAAGATTTTGAAGAAACATTCTCCACGGCTGTTTGACTTGCAGTGGAGGATACACTGACGTAAGCAATATTAGCTTCATTTCCAGAATCAATATTTTCGAGATTCATGTCTAGTCCGTTTGAAAAACTGCCCAGTTTGTCGATAAACATGTCGGGATCTGTTTGTGTAGCAGAATCTGTTGCTTCCAAGAATGAGATAAATTCAGGATGAAGGCTTGGCCCGTTGTATCCTTGTTTGGATGCAGGTGTCTCAGTTGCTTTTGTTTGATCATCATTCTTTAATTTTTCTGCAGACGACTCGGCTGGAATGATACAATCCACTTTATCAACGTTTGGAATATTTTCTTCAGATTTTTCTTTCTTGATTTCATCAAGGGATAGAAGAGCTACACTGGTAGCCGCTTCAGAAGGTTTAATCCTGGGGAACTCCTCTTTCAACTGGATGCTTTCAGGAATATCTGTCGAGGAGGATTCTACTAGGCCACAAAAAGTATCTGCAGTTTGCGTTTGAGAATCAGAGGTAACCACAGTTTTCCAGTCTACATTTGTGTTGGTTGCATTGTGTCGCTGATCTAAACAAGTGGCACGGAACTTCACAATGTTTGTTTGAGTGTCTGTACTTTTCCGTTTCTTTTGCGTGAAAGATCCTCCAGTTTCTGATAAAACGGGAGTACCAGGTTCGCTCACGACTCCTTCTACCAAATCGCCCTTTTGAAGGAACGCTGTACAAACGGTCTGGCAACCATAGTCAACCTTAACGCCTGCTTGTTGACAGAATGTTTGAATTGATTGGAATACTTCGTTTGAATTTGTTAAACCTTTTGGTAAAATGTGTGGCAATTTTTTGCATTGTTTTGCTTTCTTGTTGGTGGTTGGTATGATCATGTTTGGAATTGAAGGAAGCTGTCCGACTTTTAATGTTTGTGATTGGATCTCTTGCCTGATAACACTAGAAAAGACAGAAAATAATGATGAGGACAGCGAATATTGAATAGAAAAAAGAAAAGATGACAATTCTCATGTTCCTGCTTTGCAGGATGAGTGAGATGACTTTGAAAATCTCTAGAGGCAAGGTATTCCAGCGTATAAGTAAAATTATAAACCGGTACATATTTTCCGCATGGTTAACTTACTTCCGTTTATCTTTATATCTCATATGGTCATAAACATGTGTTTTTCTTCGACAATGTGTCTGTAAAGCCTCCAATGAGTTGTACGAGGAACCGCACGTGGAACAGGAATACTTTTCTCCACACATTAGTTTATGTGTTTCAGCGGTTTTCAGCGTAGAAAAAGTTTTCTGACACAAATCGCACACGAATAGCTTTGGAGCATGTACCTTCATATAATGCTGCAGGATTTGAAAGAAATAAAATCATTAGAAAATAAATCTTATAAAACATGTATTAATTTCCAGAAAATATAATTAAACCTGTTTAAGATTTTTGTAAGCTTTAAATGATTTTTCCGCTGTTTCCACATTATACTGACAACTTTTTTCGTAGCAGTAATAGGAGAGAGGACAAGGTAAGTTCCCACCATTGTCATTTGTTGTTGTTCCTGCAGATCTCCGATCATTTATAATACCCAAGTGCTTCTTAATATGGCAATCAATAGATTTATTTTTTGGTAACTTGGCCCGGCAAGAAGATACCGGGCAGTGCAATTCAGTCTCATTGTCAGCAAGAAGTGATGAAGGCAAACATACTCGGATTTCTTTCCAAGTTTTCTTGTCTAAAAATGAAGAAAAATTGGTTCAGAAATCTAACAATTTTAGATTTGCTAACTAACTATTAGCTAGCCCAAAATAAAATTAAGCATGGTCCAATATTTTTTACCTCCAAACTTTGGAATTTCTGTTGGGATAGGCTGAAGACCAAATGGAATTGCATTTCCGTTGGAATAAGCTAACCACCCTAATGGCACCAGTTCTGACTTGAGGGAAACCTCTGAGATTGATTTGTGAATAGGTTCTTGAAGGATTGAGGAAGTTTCAGGTAATGCACCTTCAAGAATTGCACCAGGACAACCACCAACGTTATCTCCAATATTTGCACTCTTCACCACGCAACTTGAAATAATTTTCTTAGTAGCTGATGTCTGTGGGGGTGGAAACCCAACAGTTGAACTACAACCCAAACCGAACTCTCCATTGCCAATATTGTAGACGTTGATTATTAAATTGACGTTTTCAATTACCACTGGTGATGCGTGCCTATCAAAAATAATTGAAATTAAGCTTAAAATCATTAAAATTAAAATTTTGAAATGAAATTTTTTGAAGTATATATTTACTAACCCGGCAACTGCATGCATGATTTATTTAATTATTTTCATTGAACATTCTTCTATACACGTGACACGCCAACAAGGAGTAACCCGCTCATTCCAATATTATTTTTCTAGTCTGCAAATTAAAATAATCCAAATAAGTTCATCACACAAATGTTTATTCAGCTATTTTTGACGCGCGGCATAATTTTTCTCATTATCCTACACATAATTTCCATTCAAATATTTTCCAAACATGTGCAAATTTTTTTGCATTAATACATACATTAGCTTTATCTAATGCGTGACTCCAATGTTAGCATAATTACAGTTTAAAAGATTGAATTTATTCTGTTTATTTATAATGCACTTGCAAAACTAGTGCAAACACATTTAAATTTGACAGGATAACATTACCACTATAAACATAACTTATATACACAGATATCTTGGAAGAATAAAACCTATTAATTTAATTAACAACATAATATGCATAAACCATTTATTTTCATTTCCCTTTTATTACTAATTTTCTCTGAAGCGAATGAAAAAAGAAAAAATCCATTTAAAAATCAAATTACCTATTATTAATAATTTTACCTTTTTCAAAAACGTTACTGGAAGCAATTATAATTTGGCACAATAAAAATCCTCATTTTTATCAACCTCTCGATTTGCCGATTTTACCTCATCCTTTAAAAAAATTAGGTATTTCTACCGCAGTATATGAACCTAAAGCCTCTATAAAATCCCACAGAGCATTTGTAAAGAATCAGTGAACAATCCCCCAATGGGTTTTTAATATTTAATTTTTAATGTAATTTTATTCTATTTAATTCTTTGCAACTCGAGCCACACAACTTTCTTTATAAAAATAACTCCAGAGTTGTTGCTCGAAGCAAAAAAAAATATAATCGCAAATACCATCGCATTGGGAAGCTAGCAAAAATTTTCTTCGCTAATAAAAAGGTTTCTGCACGGTTTTATATAAACGTGTAAAAAATTATTAACTTTTGCTTTAAACTTTTTGCTTCGCCTTAAGAAAATAGAGAACCAGACATACTCTCTCTTTAAACTTGCATGCCCCACAAAAAATAACACTGATTTTACCAAAGTGACATTATCAAAGTGCCATTTTCGAAATTGTGTGAAATGTCTGGTATTTAAAGTACAAGGGACCTTTGTGACATGTCAGGCTAACCAATTTCAAATTGTCAGTAGTATGTTGTCATGGAGACAATTACAAAATCTCTGTTGTTGAAACAGTTTGTATAACTTATGTGTATTCTCCGAAGGCCCATATACTACTCTTACAAATCCTACTTGCATTGATTGCATCACAAGTATGTATTGTAAATCCTTTATGTTGTTTCTGCTCACTTCCGTATACTTTTCAAAATTGAGACACATGTAGGAGCAGGAGCCTACCTTGTAACGTAGAACCTAGTACAATCCTTGAAATGATTTTCCCCATCAACACATTTCAATTTCTGCTGTTTTCTTTTAAACATTGAAAAGAAATATTCTTTTGAAGAATAAAAAGATTTTGAATTTACGGAAATCCGAGAAAAGTCAGTTGTTTTTTTCGGGTGTCTGTCTATGCGCATAAAAATATTTTCCTCTAAAAAAATCACGTTTTTATTTCCTTCCCGTCTCTAAATAATTTAAGTAGGTGTCTGCTTTTTGGAGGAACAAGATGGGAGGAAATGGTAGAAAAGAATAAATAAATTAACTTTGAAATCTGTGGGGAAATTGAACTGCATAGCATCTTTGCGTATATATCAGCATCATGAATTATTAAACATTGACATGCAATTTCATGACTTTGAATTAATTAAAATAGTTTAATTTGAGGAAGTGCGTTAAATCACGATTTACGATTCGATGAACGATTAGTTTCATGTTAGTTGTTAAATGCGGAGGAGGAGTTGAGTGCATAGAATGCAAGCATTTTAATTATCTTTTCAAGTGGTTGCAATTCACTTTGGGATATGACAGTTTTAAAGTGGTTGTTAAAGACTGATTTTTAATGAGGTTGGTTAGTCACACGAATTGGTTTAAATTAAACTAGTCAGCGTTGCAAGTGTTGAAAAACTTTGCATCATTTCATATTTGGCTTGGTCATGAGATCAACCGCTTCTCTCGAGATCTTTCAGTGCAGTTCAAATCATTCATCGAGTCAGGGAGGATGCAACTGCAGCAATTTTTAAAGATAAGCCAAAAAGTGTGAGGAAGTTGTGGCAGCAGCTGATTATCATCAACTTCGACTCGACGTTTGCAATTTTGCTCGTTTCCATCACGTAGTACACTGTTATTACGGAGTCTTAATATTTTTACCTTCATGTCATATCACTTGACCCAAAGCCAAAAATCCTTGCAAAATATCTGCCAAAAACAGTTTGAAACCTTGAAATAATCTGTTACAGTTATGTAATAGTGATTTGTATGATAAGTTAGTCGTTCTGGGAAGTTTAGCAGGCTCTTGTTAATATGGGGGTCAATGCGTCAAAACTTTGGCTTTCGGTGGGGGCCGGAAGTGCAGCAACGTTTTTAATTTATTCATTGTGGAAGGTGGACAGGCCCCTTGGTCCTTGTAAGTCGGTTCCCTTGTTTTAATTGTAAATCCATTAGTTTTTAGGATTTGCATGTGAGGAATGATTAATGGGTGATTATTTTGTTATTTTTGTATAGCGGCTCCAATTCTGGGGTTGCAGAACAGTGGGAATACTTGTTTTTTAAATGCAATTTTACAAGCCCTGGCATCCTGTAGATTTATGCTTGGGTGGCTGAGACAAAAGGACGAAGAGTGCAATTTTATGGCTGATAAGCCAGTAACTGCTATCCAATCATATAGTGGAATGTCCTACCCTTTGATAGCTGCCCTGTTTAGAGCGATTTTAAGTAAGTAAAATCATTTTCGATAAAAACTGATAGTTGAAATTGACGAATGTTTATATAATATCAAGACAATGATTTTTGTTTCAGTAATGAACAGAGACATTGAGGTGGACGATAACATCTACTCAAGCAAAGTACCTGGCGATGTCTTATCTGGTTTAAGGTGTCATGGTCATCGAATTGGGATCCAGCAGGAACAGGATTGCTACGAAGTGTTTCTAACAATAGCGATGGCATTAAATCATGAAGTGGAACTTTCAGTTCGTCGCAAGCAAACTGGCTCAATGGGCGTTTTGACTGATGGTTTATGTTGCCTAGAAAGCCCAGAAGAGGACCTTGCCCTCTCCCTTAAGGCTAATGTGAATGTCAACATTGTCTCAAAGTTTGACATGAACGGAGGATCAGGAGATTGGGCAGTGGTTGGGGAGCCGGAAGCATTTCGTGTTAATGATCATATTTTTTCCAAACGCCAAATAGAAATGAAGTGGGATTATAAACAATCTCCGAAAAACCCTTTCCGATGCCTCTTGTTTTCTCAAATGCAGTGCATCGTATGCATGTCAAAGGTTAATATTTACCATTAATTTACATTTTAATAAATGTTCTACATTACAAATCAGTAATATTGAATAATTTCTTTGAACACACAGACTAATGTACGATTGGAGGCAGCGGATTCTTTGACTTTGACACTGCCAGGTCCAGAACATTCAGCAAGGCTTAGCATTGAGGATCTCTTTTTGAAATATATGCGTCCCACTTTGGTACATAATGTTGACTGTGAAACCTGCACTGGAAAGAATTTGAGAGAGCTCCGTAATCATTCGAAAATGAAAACAACATTCTTTAAATATAATTACATCGCAAAGGTAAAGTTCTAATTATTATATAACTAAATAATATATGGTTTATTGATTCGTTCTTATAATATTGAAGTGGTTACTCTAATTTTTTTCTAGCTCCCAAATTCCCTCTGCATTCATATTCCCAGGTGTAGTTGGGGCCCGTTCGGCATGGTAAAAAGAAGTGACTACATCGCTTTCCCTGAAAGAATGAATTTAGGATTATTGAAGCGATTGTATGACACTACTCCACAAGAGCAAGAAACTCTTTCAAATCAGATTCAATACGAGGGTGCTGAACTGTCTCCCTCTGGAAATGAGTGTGGTTTGCGGAGATTCCGTAACTCGGAGTACAGACTTGTTGCCGTCATTAGCCATTATGGATCTGATGTAGAGAATGGCCATTTTGTTACTTTTAGAAGATTGGTCTCAAAGGATAATCCAAATATATCATCGTAAGTTTTAATATTACAGTTATTAATTAATAATGAAAAAGTATTAATTCTAATGATTGGGATTTTCGTACAATTGTAATTAAAGATGGTACTATATATCTGATGACGTGGTGCGACCTGTTCCATTCTCTTGCGTTTTAACAACTCGAGCCTACATGCTCTTTTACGAGAAGACTTTCGTGAAAGAATGACATCAACTTGACGACGACTTGGGCGTCGACGTAGTGATTCGCTCCTTTCAGCGTATGATGATAAATGAATAATAGTACCTGAAATGAATTAAAACTGCATTTGTAATTCCTCCAACAAAAGTCATTTGCTTTTTAGTTATCTATTTAGTCAAAGAAATTCGGTTTTCCATTGTGGGCTAGTAGAGCAATACCATTTCAGTGCAAGTAAAAACGCTATAGACTTTGAATCCCCTAAAAGAGTCTTCTTTCCGACATTAAATATTTGCTAGTCTAGAATCTGTTTGAAACGTTTCAAAAAAGATTTCTCTTGAAAATAGTCATTTCACATTTTCGCTGGAATCATTTTCCAAGCCTTTGCATAGGGTCGAAGCTTATACGAACACTTCACATAATTGCTGTTCCGGTTAGCTTCCAGAACTTATTTATTTTGTCACAGTTGTCTTGTCACGCTATTACTCATTTAAATTCTGTTCATAAACGCATTTATTATTTCTCATGTTGATCTATATTGCATGCATTTTGTAGTTAGTACCTTGTAGTTTCCTTCGGAGTGGTAATTTTTGTATTAAATTTTTGTGGCATATTGAGTTCCAAAAATAGAATGTACTTGTGTGCACATTTAACTTAAATTAAAGTACACATTTCGTTACTGTAACAGCATAAAATAACAATAATAATCAAAATTGCTATAAATCTGCATGTTTAAAAAGCGTTACAATATCTTTTGTTAGTTGCAAAAACTTTTGTACTAACATAAAAAATCCCACAATAATTGGGATAACCCTTGCAGTTTTGTCTAGTTGTATATATAAGTAGATAATTAATACATAAGATAAAGAACAAACAACAACGTCAATCGCTGTTATACACGTTACCTGTACGCCAAATGACCGGTGATTGCGTTTTCTGCATCACTAATCGCATAATTTAAATATTATTATTATCTATGCATTTAAATTTATGGTTTATTTACTAGTTTTTTGATGTGTCAGTTTAAAATCTATAACATACAAGCTAGAAAGTAAGGACGGAGAATGTCAAGAATACACAACTTACAACTCCCTTGCCGTGTGATTTGCTAGAATACTGATAAGCTTGTAGATTTGAACTGGTGTTAATAATGATGATTCGTTATAAAATGGATAGAGATTGGAAAGAATGAAATAGTAAAAAGCCTTAAAATTAAAATGGAATCTGTAACAGCTTCTTTAGGTAAAATTACCTTTCATTAAATCAATTGTTATTCGCGTCCAGTTAAGCAAAAGATTGCAAACGAGTTAAAAATATGCATTTAAATTACTTTCCCATTAGTATTCTAAAATTACAATTAAAATTTATTTAAAAACTTGTTAACCTTAATTTTATTGCAACTGTTTAATATGGGGTTAGCACAATGAAATAGAAGTTAAAGGCTGATTCTCTGAATATTCAAAAACGCTGTTATTATAAAATTTGATTATAAATTAGGGAAGTGGGTTTTTTACTATGGAAGAAAAATAAATGGGTAAGTTTGTCTACAAAAAGTTTAGAGGTTAATTGTTGAGGAAAGGGTTTGTAAGTTTGTACTAAATTCTAAAATCGGGAATTATCATTTAATGTTTAGGGAAGTTTTGTATTCTTGTCGATGAGGGTGAGAAGATGAATGAATAATAAATATTACATGAATTCAAAAGTAAAAATAATCAGTAAACCAATTTTGTCCACCTTTATTTGCATACATCACTAAAATTGCTATAAGTCATTCTGGCATATATTCTTACAAAGTATCAGTAAAAACGCTTTTACACTCCACAATTTCAAGGTCAAGATATTCAGCGTAGTGCTAAGAACATGTGAGTGAAGAGAAAACTATTTGTTCTACTTTTATAGCGATGCAAATATGAGAAATATCAATTTTTATGATATTTTGCTTGCTCCTGGAATATTCTACCGGATTTGGTTTCTGTTTATCTCCGGTTTTTAATAAAGAATGGCTCATTGAAGTTTTGTGTTATTTTTCATAATTTTCAAAGCATAATTTTGTTGTGACTGTGTTTTTTGTAAGAAAATCTATTAAAATTCATCTTTGCAGACATAACAAGTCATTATGAGTGAATACAGGATTAATGAATAAAACATTTTACTGCAAAGTTCTAGACTTCACGTGAAATTTACATGTTTGCTTTCTAAAAATGTATTTGAATCTCGATAATTCAAATTATCTTGGCAATTTTCTTTACCGATCGGGAAAAGCGGCATTTTGCCCAACTTAAATTAACAAAAAATATAAATCAGTTGCATAATGAAGAAAGGTTTAATCCTGTTGTTTTTATTAGTACCTTGTTTTGGAGGTAAAAGATCAAAGGGGAAAGTTGAAGAAAGTGATGAAGATTATGCTGACCAAGTTTCGGAAGAGACAGTGAAAGGGGAGAAAGTTTGGATCACGGGAAACATCACCTTCCCCTTTGCCATAGAAACAGAAGAGAAGCGAACTGAGGATTCCATTGTTAAAATAGGATCTTTTAATATGAAACAATTTGGGAAGAAGAAAGCAAGCAATGAGGAAGTGTTAAGAATTCTTGCGCAAGTAAGGAAACGCCTCTTTTTGAACGAGTGTGTCTAAGCATAATACCGAAGGATTATGTTAAAAGATATTTTATTTTTTACTTTGTTGCTAGATTGTCATCAGTTATGATTTAATTGCACTGCAAGAAATTACAGATGCTAGCCAGAAGGTGGTCAAGAAACTGATTGACGCCGTGAACAAAGAAGCGGAGTATCCTTATCATTACGTTGTTTCTCCGAGGGTGGGTCGAACCAGACAAAAGGAGCAATATGCGTTGATGTTTAGGTGAAACTAGAAGTCTTTATAGAAACCGTTGTTTGCTAAGTTAACTAGGTTTATTTAAAAATCACAGGCCGGATATATTCCAGGTTAAGCGTGATATAATCTACGATGATTCAGATGGAGATCCGTTCAGTAGAGAGCCGCATATTGCTGAAGTTATTATGAAAGAAAATGGTGAGGTGGATATTTATTGACAATCTTCTTGGGTTTGTAATGTAATTTACTTTTAATTTGTAAAGGGGAAAAGTTTGGAATAGTTAACATTCATGCTGCTCCAGCCGCAGGGAATACATCGATGGAAATTGACTCTTTGGTGGATGTACATAAATGGGTTAAGGATAAATGGAGGCTAAAAGTATAAAACTATCTTAAATATTAACTATGTCCTTTTTTAAAATTTGATTATACCGAAGAAATTCTAAATATTTTTAGAACATTATAATCTTGGGTGATCTCAATGCGGACTGTGGTTATATAAGAAAGAAAGACATTCCAAACATTAGACTTTTACAAACGCCGAGTAAATATCATTGGCTGATAACAGATAATTTTGATACTACAGTTGGAAACACAAATTGTACTTATGACAGGTATAGCTACATACATATATTTAAGTCAACTCATTAGATAGAACAGTTTATTCATTTTTCATTTCTTTTGCATTGTAGAATTATCGCCAGTGGTCCATACTTTGAAAGAAACTTGGTAAAGGACTCTCCTGGCGTTCTTCACTTTGACAAATTATTTAGACTGAACAATATAACTGCCTTACAAGTCTCTGATCACTATCCAGTGGAGATATCCCTGTATGTTGAGGACGTGACAATCAGACGAATGCCAACACGAATTTCTTCCAATAACTCAGGAAAAAAGCCGGGCGTGGACGGAGAAAGCACAAACTTTTACGGAATGATTATGCACTTCTTGTCTTTATTTGTTTTATTTCAAACATAAGTTATTTTCTACATGCGAGTTTTATTATTGAGATTATAATTCAACGCAATGCAAATATTTTATAATTGAATGAATTTGACTTTAATAAATACTCATTTTAAAAAATAGATAACGCAATCTCCATTCTTTATGTGGGTAACTTTGCATAAATATTTGATTTGTTAATAAAAACGAAAAATAATACATGAAATGATGGAAAAAGGAAGAAGAAGAAGTGAACAAGAAGGAAGCAATTAAGTTTCGAAAATTTTCAGATTTATTTTTCATTGATATTTACAGTGTATGGTTTATATAACGTTAGTACTCATTACATTTATATTACATGATTAACTATTACTACTTTGAATTAAATTAATCCACCAAATATGTTTACATATGTATGTTATATATGTACATATTTACACCTTAAACGAAGCACAGGTAAATGTTAAGTATAATTCTACGGATTCCATTTTATTTCTAAGCCTAGAAACATTTATTAACCTATCACGTAATTAAATTTTAAACAATTTCACATCTGTCCAAACAGTTACTTTTAAATAGAATGCTTTGCATAATATTCTGGTTAGTTAGTTGCCCTCCTTACTAAATTTTGCGTTAAAATGAGTGCGTAAAATCATAAATTCCTTTTATATGTACAACTTTCGAGATTTAAACCTAACAAATAGATAAACAATATATTCATAGCCTAAAATGACTGTATAATTACTTAAATGAAATAAGACTTTAAATTATTCTGTTGAATAATGGAGTTGTACTTTAAAACCAAGCGGGTATGATTAACCTTCTGTCTATTTTCTTATACAAAACGTCTCAATTTTTAAACAGTATTATTAATAAAAACGTTAAAGGCTTTTGTCGGACGCACTCAATCGTGAAATTATCTTTTAAACCGCAAGCGCTCTTTGTAATTATGTACTTTTAAACTGTACATTTTTTGTAAAATATTTTTAATGAACTAATTCAAGAAGAGATCTTAAAACAATGCTTTCTTTTAATTTTTTTCTAATTTTATTCTCAAAATACTTGTTTCTAGGTTCTAATTAAAACTATGAAGTAAATTGGGTTGTTTTCGATTGTTTAGACAAAGGCGGAAAGGGGTACACCTCCCGTGTTGGGTTGTCCATGCATTGGGGCAACCATCCCACCGGCTACGTTTTGCATATGAGCGGAATGGACCATGCTTGCAATTTTTTCCCGGTGTTGCATCTCATCCCTCTTCCTTTGAACTTTCCTTTCTTTAGCGCGACGGTTTTGGAACCAGATTTTGACCTGAAGAATAAAAATTTAAAGTATTTATTAGTTTGGTTATATTTAAAATTACTTTTAAAACATGGGGCAAAGTTAGATTAAAAGTCGCTTTTACCTGTCGCTCAGAAAGTCCTAGAATGCCAGCCAATTCAGCTTTCCTACGGATTGTAATGTAGCGTTGATAATGAAACTCTTTCTCTAGCTCCAAACGCTGCGTGTCAGAGTAAACCACGCGGTATTTATCTTTCGTCCTTGTTTTAGCTGTAATTTAAAAAAATCTTGTTAGAAATAAACCTAAAATTTCATAGATGTTTCATAAGCATGCATTTCAAAGCGTATGTAAAAGCGGGAAGGGATTTTAGGAAGATAAGGAGGTTAAATCCTTTCATTCATAATCTTCATATTCCTTTTAAATTTATTTAAACACCGACAAGAATAATAATAAATGCGATATGGCATGATTTTCTTCATGATTTTAACACTATGTAACTGTGTGAGGTCATTCAAAACAGAGAATTATGCAAAAGATCAATCCTTTATTCTTTGAGAACTAATGCGCCAGGATTGACTACGTAATTCCAGAGAACCAGCCAGATTAGTATTGTACTGTCGCGATTATGATAAAAAATGTTGTGGGGCTCCTACGTCTCTTTTGGTAGGTTAAAATCAGTGCAAAACGTAAAATTACTATCAAACCACATGTTTGAAAATAGTGCCCATCTGGCTAATCATCGTTATTATGACCATCATCGTTTGTCACCTTATCAGTCAATATTAATAATGTTAGTCACTCGCACAGCTCATAAGAGGATAAAGATCCTTCTTCTACTCCCCCACTTAATTCTTTTTTATCAAAAAAATGCATAATTCAAACCAACTTAATTCTTTCTCTCTACATCTCCCCACTTTATTTGTTTAATTCACGGTGGTGCTTGTATGATTTGGATATTTCAGGATTGTATATAGCAAAAGTGAGATGAATTTGTTGCGGGATGCCGAATTAAAATATTTCGCCGACAAATAATAATCTGTCGGAACGTTTGTCTGGATTATATGGAGGTTTACGGAGATGATAACTTCATTTCCAACTCTCCAGAATGAATCCCTTTTGGATTATTTGTTTCTCTGAACATTTTTTTGGCAATGGGCAAAACTTAAAGGATCATTTTCGTCGTTGAAAAAATTTATGCAAAACTTTGATATAAAATTAATTGCTAAAAATCATCTTTGCTGGATTCCTCATTAAATTGGTTAGGGAGAGAAAGTCAAAATAAAAAAGTGAGTTTTTATGTGAAGAAGGCTGTTGTGTTATGACTTTTATTTGTAACAAAACTTTAATTTTTATGGTTAGGAGCCAGCATGAGGCTTGAGTAGGATTTTGAGGCATGTTTTGTAGAAAAGGGAGTATTGTTGAGAGGCTCATTTTGGGTTTGTTGGCAAGTGTGTACAAACACCAGGGGATTCCTTTTGACATTTGTCGGTAAATACTGTGAACAACCTCATCAATGGTATCACTATCTCAAGGGGAACAACCAATTTTGTAATCCAGCCAGAGAGAGAGAGCAAAGGCAAAACCATTTTTATTCCAAACCAAACAACACAAAAATCCTCAGATTCTCTTTCCGAGGAAAAAACGGTTGGACTTTTTGAGCTTGCTCTATTTACAACATTCCACCAAAACTGGTTTAGTTTTTGGTAGTTGATGATTTTGAGTAAAATGACAAAATAGAGGAGAAGAAAGGTTTTCTAAAAGTTAACACAATCTTTTTGCTACATTTAACAAAGATGTTGCAGGGAAAAGACGAAGAGGATGGGTATCTGTTTTGACAGGGGGCACGAGAGAAACCTTTTCAATAGGAATCCTTTATCTTGTTTCCTTTAACTCCTGCCTTAATTTCTCGGCACGAACAACAAACAAATAAAAGTATTCGTTGAAATGGAAGAAAAAGATGAAAACGTAAAAGTGCCATTGATATGGCATGGATATAGGTACTATGAAAATTTTGTTTCTTGTCTAAACAACAAACTTTGTCCCTATATTTTTCAAAAGAAATAATCCAGAAAAAAGTTTATACTAAAGCAATAAACAATTACCGCTTTTTTCCTCTATCCTTCCTTCTCTATACCTTTTTCTAGAATTAAAGCATTCTTATAAAAGGTCTTCTCTCAAAAGTAAAATAATGCCCTAAATCATATTTCGTGTCTTTCTTTTACTGCCATAATATTTAAGTGACTTTATTTAAAAGATTCACGACAATAATCAAAGAAGAGCAGAAGCCAAAAGTGTAATTCTTCCTGGTAAAGTTACACTTTAGCCTTTTCCCTTTCCCTTCATTTTATTTGCTTGTGTGCTCGCTACGTAATTTTTTTGCTACGAAATTCATTTTAGATAAGGATAAAAGTAATAATGGGTCCTTGGGGAATTTACTACAAGTTTTTGCTACCACTTTTCCTACGACAAATATGTCTTAAATAGGAAGGGAGGCAAAGGAGCGTGATAAAAGTCAACTAAAAATATGTGATTTTCAAGCGGTTTTCAATTCAGAAGTATAACCAGCCCCGGAATGATGATAACAATGATTATAAGATGGGGATGAAGAAGTCAAAGTGATTTTGACCTCTCTATTAGTACAGCTTTTAAGGGAAGGGCCTCCTTCTCAATTTAAACAAAAAGAGAAGAAGTCGTCACGCTTTCCTAGTCAAAACAAACCGTTCTTTTTATTCCTTCTATCCCTACTCTACAATGTTGCTATTATGAAGGGAGCCCTTTGTCGTCTACTCAAATGTAGTCACTCTGTCGCTCTTAAATGGCTTAATAAGTGAATAATAAAATCCAAGACTTTGTATTATAGCTCATTGACTTCTTAAACCTATTTCAATTTCCTTATAATATCTTTATACATGATCATAAAATATTGAAAAGGGATTTATGAAGGGTATTTGACTTTTAACTTTCAAAATATTGAAACATTTTACAAGAAAATTGAAGATAAGGCAGGGAAAAGTCACTTAAATATAGACTGTGAAGTTTTTGGTATCTTTTGAAAGATAAAATATGATATGATTATATACATTGTTGAAAAATTCTTGATTTTGGATTAAATGCGGAGAAGGGCACGACAATCCATTAGCACACTTAAAATCAACGTTTTGTGACCAACCCCTACCAAAAATATGATAAAACTGATGGGTTTCAAGATTGTTATCAAAATTTAATACGTCTGCCCTATTTCAACAGCTTAATTAATGAAAAACATTATTAATGGATCATTTACTAATAAATTAAGTTTATGTATAAAAAGTAAAAAATGCTTCTATTGAATCGCAATAAATATTTAAATCTATTGAAGGATTATAAAGTTGAAAAACGTATATCAATGCCAAACATTGTGAAAATAGTGAAGTCGGCTCAAGAAAAAGAGAAACGAACAACGTATGACAAACTAATCGGGGGGAAATAAGTAGAATAAACTTTTTTTATTTAGCGTCAACCCCAGGAGTCCTATAATTTACACAGGAAAAAAAGAAGGGGAATAAGAGAAAAGTCGGTGATTCTTTTTTAAAAAAGGATAAAACTATTTTTATTCTCTCTCTTTATCTAACAAAGGACAACTTGTGAGTTTTTGCATCAATCTTTGACTTTGGAACCACACAACTCTTTCTCTCATATTTTCCCTTACATAGCTTCCGCTTTAACACTGAAATTCTGAAAAAACCCTTTTCTTCTTTTTATACTATTTTTATGACATGTTTTAGGGTCACTAATATTTTTTGTGACACACACTTCAACTCACATATGGTCAGTTTAGAGGCTTATTCAAGAATTGTTTAAAACATAAAAAGAGTTTTTCTTGAGAGGATTGACATATTCAAAAGATTTCCGAAAGAAAAAATTCCCTTTTCGGGCTTTTCTTAAACGACAAAATATTTTTAAGAGTTTGTAAACGACTGAAATTAATTTATGGATGGTTAAAATATCTTTTCAAAATGTACTATGCATTGCCTGCTAAATGTCCCTAGCCATTTTTTGGAAAAGGGGAAATAATAAGTTGAAGATTAGAATGTGTTTCATATTGCCCCATAAATTGCATATGCAGCGTTTAAAGTTGCAAAAGAGAAGAAGCAATGCAAAAATTATGCAAAAAAGGAAAATCTGCTTACCATTATTAGATGTTGGGGTACTTCCACTGCTGGAGCAACTGTAGGCGGGTTTTTTCATCCATTCATAAGGGCTCCTTGCCTGGGTTGGTCGTCCACTACTTGAAATGTTGACGATCCCACCTTGATGATGATTACTACCAACTAGTGACTGATGATGGTGATGATGATGGTTGTTGAGATTCCCAGAGTTTTGATTAAGGTTATGAAGATGATGATTTGGTGTCATCCCATGTACCATACTCCCACCAAATTGCTGCTGACTATTATCACTTCCGTTGTTATTCCCTGAATTATTAGCGTTTGCTGAAGAGGAATGATTTGTGGAGCTGCTTCCACTGCTATTTGAACTAGGACCACCGAGACAATGTTGAGTTTGATGGAATTGCTGACCATTATTCGTGGCTGGGGAACCTGATGAGCTGACCCCGTCGGAAATGGCCATGCCGGAGTCGGGGGAGTGAGGTGTGCCGATTTGGGGATTGGCGGAGGACACTACTGCTACAGATGTAGAGTTTCCTTGATTTGTCTGCTGCATCTCTTGCGATGATGCATCCTGCAAATTATGGTCATTTTTCATAAAGTTTGGCTTTACTTATGCAACTGAAAAAGGAACTCGAAAAGAAAGTAAGAATGAGAAAGATATGAAATGAAAATAGGAATGAATCTTGTTTCTTTTTTGTTATTAAATTAAACTGACAAGTAAATATTTACTCTCTCATTCCCACTTCCCATCAAAAATAGAAATGACTTAATTCCCATTGCGATGAACAAAAATTATTGTGAAAGGGAAAAAGAAAGAAATGGGGAGTGCATTAAACACGAGTAGAACAAGGGTTGAAAATGCATTGTATATGATGATGTTAATAAAACGAGAATGTTGTAGAAAGATGAAAAATGAATAGAAAAATAAAAGAAAGTAAATTGAGAGGTGTTTTACCTGATTGTTACCACCGGAACAAGGACCAAATTCAGTTTTGAATGAAGTCGAATTACTATTATTATTGTTATTGCTATTGTTATTATTTGGGGTGTTATTAGAAGTACTATAAACATGATGACTGGGGCTATGTGACGAGCTCGGGGAGCTAGGCGTTGAGCTAGGTGGGGACGGTTGTTGGGCACTCGCATGATGATTGTAGAAGGACGGATGGTGTGGATGATGAGGATGATGTTGATAAGCAGCTGCTGCATGTGGGTGCATATGATGAGGGTGATGAGGATGAGCCCCACTTACGCTACTCACAGCCGTACTCCATTCCTCATAACTGGCAGCGCTATGAGGGGCAGTGGGAGGTGGTGGAGGGGCCTGAGGTCCAACAGAGGATAAGCCAGCGGCCACAACCGCAGCATTTCTCGCCGCTGCTGCAGCACATGCACTGCTGTACATACTAGTTTGGGTAGCCCAAGGAGAGGAGGCAGCTGCCGCTGCTGCAGCAGCCACTGCCATGGAATCCGGTGTCATGTTCCCAAAATGGGGATTGTACTGAGGATGATTACAATTAAAATCTGTGGCCATGTTTGGAGAAAACTGGGTAGAGCTTACACCACCAGGGAGAGCACTAGCTCCAAGTCCAGCTCCAACTGGTGAACCTCCTGAAGGGCCTGTCCCTCCAGCGGCTGCTGCCGCAGCTGCTGCTTGATGGCTAGCATGATGTGAATGGGGATTGTGATGGTAGCCTGCTCCATAGGCTCCTGGGGTAAAATAAGGATGATTTTGAGTTGGAGGCGAATGATGATGATGGTGGTGATAACCAGATCCACTTCGACCAAACATTGCAACGGCTGTCGCTGGATTGTAGTATGAAACCATGTTATTACCCGGAATGGGTTTTTTAATTCGCTCTGAGGACGAACTACCTCCGAGGAAGTAACTACCTTCCTCTCCTTCTTCTTCCCCAAAATGCGGGGAAATAGACGGCGAAGAAATATCGTTCTTCCAACTTAATTCACCGCCTTTCTGAAAGGAGTCTTCTCCTTCTTTCCAAATACTGAATTCAATTGAAGACTCCGTGATTCACGAATTTATAGATTAAATATTTTTTCAAAACTAGTTTCCTATTCCTTTCACTACAAATTTAACTTTTCACACTGTTTGAATAACTGGCTAATCATATTCAAAATTTTCTAACACAGTTGCACTTGAGTAATTCCAAAATATAAACACGATTATTTTTTCAATTTATAATTGCCTCAGAACATTTCTTTTTAACGACGAAATACATTGAACTGAAATCACTTTTGCGATAAAAATTGATTCAAAAGAAACTCTTGTACATATTGGCTTACTGGAAAATATTAAATGTCAAATAAAAGCAAAGCGTACTTAAACCAAAATGATTTTTTCTCAAATGCTTTCACACTTTTAATTACTGATGTTCACACTGGGACACGTCCAGAGCAACTAAAGTAGAGGAGTGCAGAACTGCGAGTCTTATCTACTCTCGGTCCTCGTGATGACGATGATGATGATAAGTTTATTCTGCAAGCAAGGACTGATTTTAAGCCTGGGTACTAAACACCAACTTGCTTGTACTCTTAAATAAAATGCATTGTTACGTTTATTCCTTTCCATGCAAGAGAGAAGGAAGGGAAAAAGTACTTTCTTTTCTATGCAATACGCACCCCCATTTCATCTTCCCTTTTGAAAAAGGTTTTTTTCTTCCATCTTTTTCTTCCGTTCTTAGGGAGAGAGAGGGCTTGGTTTTTCTTTCATTGTTTAACTCATTTTTCTTTAACAATACAAGAAAAACTCTTGTAATAAGCTACCTAAAACTCTGTTTTGACATAAGAAGGGTATTTAGACCTTTTTCAACTTTATTGTGTAGAAGAAAGGGCTCATCTTACACAATACAATCCTTGTTATTGGCTGTTTAGCGTTTAATTTTTTAAAATGCGGGTACCTTTTAGTATTATTTCAAGTACTTCAACTTCATGTTTTACATAAACCCAGTGAAGGGATTGATATGAGGCCCTATATTTTAGCCTAATCCAAAAACTATGGAATTATCGAAAAGTCAACCGTAACTTTACAAAGTCATTTTTCATAATCTATGTACTCTAGCATTTTTTTGCTGATTCTGCATTTGCAAATTGCTAATTTAAATATCGTAATATAAAAGAAAAATACATTTCTTCAGATACGATAAACGGGCATATATTTTAGAGGGGAAGTTTAAGCAAAGTTTATTTCCTTAAAATCACTGGGGAAAGGTTAGAACAATGGTTTTAAACACGATGGGAGTTAATTTTTATTAAAAAAGCCAAAAAGTCTAAACTTACAAGGTATAAACTTACAAAATAGCGTTTTTAAACCAATTTTTAATGCTTTTTACCCTTTTTAAGCAACTTGAGGACCTTAAGTCTGGCTTAACTCTTGTACATAAGGCTTATAACTTTTTTAAGCTTAAAATTCTTTAAAATACTTAAAAGCTTTTGTTTCTATTTCTATACTTGGTAATTCCTTCGTAGAATTTAAAAAACTAGACTTGTTGACTTGTTAAGCAAGTTACAAAAATTTTAACATGATTATTGAGATTGTTGTATGCAGAGTTGAAAACAAACCAGAAAAATCCAAATTACGTCCAGGATTATTCCAAAGGGGGAAAGCAAACCAATTTAGGGAGTGTTGAGAAAGAGGAGTGAATGGTCTTAGAATGTATCATTGGGGAACAACTTTGAGAACTGTAATTGCCACTTGAACACAAAATTGTGGTTATTTGAGATGGTTAAATTCAGTGGTTTTTGCCACTTGATTTGAGTACTTAAACATTTACATGACTATTGCACTGTGTGATAATAACAGTTAAAGTAATGATACCGACGGTAATGTTGACGATTCCGGGAGGGTTCCGGAATGACTTCAATCCCCCTCCTTTACGCGTAACTATTTATCCCTATTTACTCCAAAGAAATATATTTCTCGAAACAAATCTTAAAAATTATGAATTAATATTACAATAGGAGTCACAATCCAGTTTAAAAGACATTTTGAATTGAAAATTTTAATTTTAATTGCTTATGAGTCAGAGAAAAGCAATAAATTCTAAAATGTTTTAAGAAAATTAAACAAATTGCTTGAGCGCAATTTACGTTGTCCTTAACCAGCAGTAATAACAATTGTGAACAAATTTATGATTTTTAACGTTTGAATTTTGTAACGAGTAGAGTATTTTAGAATTGGAATTGCCAAGTTGAAGCTGCCACGCGTAGAATTAATTGTTTATAAAATGTTCGATTAAAAATTACCAAGATTAACAGTGAATACATAGATTGTGGCTGTTTCTTACAATTAAAAAATTCCTTTTTGTGAAGGTTTCATACATTTTGGGATTATCATATATGGTGCATATACAATCATCTTCATAATTTTTGCAAAGGCAAGCACTATAGTTAAGAATTTAATAGAATTGGCAATGTTTTGTATTTGTTTAATCAAAAGGGAATTATTGGATTTCATTACATTTGAACTTGTATTTCTCTCTAGAACAAACTAGTTTACCAACTTATCCTCCCAATGCATTGGATATCTTGTTTTTGTCTCGTTTTTTACCAATTTGAACAGAAAGAAGAGAGCAAACATTATATAAATGTGTATGTAACTAGTAACAATGCAATAATACGTAATAATAATCCTTTTCTAGCTTGGGATAGAGGTAGAATAAGGAAAGAGAATGAAAACTGGCTTGAGGAGGGCTGCTCGACTGAGGCGGTGCTCCCATCCAATTTCCGCCGAATGAAGTACGTTAAGCCCTCCTATGCCTTTACTTTTCGCCCCATCATTCTCAACCTCCCCTGGGATTGCCCAGCCCTTTTCTCACTTTATTTTCTGATGGAAAGAAAAAGAGTTTGCTTCGCTAAATCAACAAATTCTCTGTATCCAGCTTACATGCAAAAACTCGTTCCTTTTTTGTAAAAAGAATGAAAATAACTAAACGTGTGCTTTTTGTGCTTTATTCGCTAACTTGCCATTCACGTTGTTTTTATAAGGACAAAATGTTGCAAACCAATAAGGTAAATTGAAAGGTAGGAGTTGAATCCTTTCATTTCATGTGAGCATTTCATGAGCTTTTAAAGTTTCTGGTTGGTAATTACGCTTTTTTATGTTTCTGCATATTTTCACAACTTTGTAATATGGAGGCTCGTTTGCTCTTTTGCAAGCTGGCACAATATACTTCTGATTTTGTATCGTGGATTTGTTTAATAGTATTCATTAATGCTGAGCCACTCTTCCCTTTCATGAGTATTCTCTATACACGAGATGAAAGGATTAAAGAAAATGATGCCGATGAATAATGATAAAAAAGATTACATCGCAAAACAAAAATATTAGTAGCCGAGCCGCCGTCATACCATATTTTTTGCCAAAAAAATAGACTTTTTATTAGGTATTTAATAGATAGACTTGTTGGACAGCCTATTTTTACTTATTTGGAATGCAACACATGGTCAGTACTATAAAATAGATATGGAGCGGCTGTCAAGTAAAACTAAAAAGGTTTATCAGTGTAAGATCATCTTTTGAATATTTCTGTTAAGAAAAAATGTCGATGGGAGCAAAATGATAAAAGTACAGTAGTTTACTATAAAAAAATACGGTAATAAAATATTTAACAATTCAATGCACGAACTGCTACAAAAATTGAATATATGAGAGAATAATTAACGCATTTTCTAGTTCAAAGCAAGAAACTTGAGAAGAAATAGTACAAAAATTATTTTATTAAGACTCTTTTCCACTAGCTTTAATTCATAATCAAAAAGCTCATTAAATTTATACCTATCAATGTTTTGGAATAAAAACATTTAAAAACGATTGTAAAGTTTGCAGCTCCAGTTTTAATATACATTTCACATGCCGTCTCTCCACATATGCTACATGTGAAAATGTGTTAATAGATTATTAACGACAAAAAAGGATGATAAATTTGTTTTTATTTCTGCAATGTTTACTGCTATTGTTGAATAAAAAATTCAGCCGCAGTTTAATTCACTGAAAGACCGTAAAAATAGCACATAAATCTCTAAAATTGAGTGCTACCGTCTTCAAATTGCGGGAAAGTGAGGGAATTCCCAAACTGGGATTTATAAAGTGATGGGTTTGCTTGCATGGATTTTTTACAGTAAAAATAGGGCCATCATCTTCATGGTTAGAGTATATGACATATGTGGATAAAAATGGAATGCTGAATTTGCTATTAAATTCCAGTAAAAAAGTAATACTGCATAATCATACATTCAAAAATGCATTTTATGAAGACTTTCCTCTCGTTATAAACTGATTTCATAACTGCATGGATTAGATATTTTGCTAAAGTTGTTATTTCTGCCTAAAATAATTCATATGTCTTTGTGTGGGGAAATGAGAGATTGCATAAGTCGTAGGAAAGAGAAAGAGTGTGGAAAGCCGTCTGGTTCCTTTCTCGTCAAATCGATAAAACGATCCGAAGGGAATTTTCAAGTAAACGAGCAACTCGAGATTTGAGTTCCCAACCAGACAAAAGAACCCGAGAAAACAAAACCGCCAACACTTAATAAAAAGTAGAAACCCAGTCAGATCTGTACTCCAAAATGTTACTGAATTTCACACATTTTAAACAATAATTGGATTGAAGTGCAAATATTATATATTATTTGGTATTTTACTCTGGCGAACTTATTGATGATTTATTTTACAGGATAAAAAATTGAATGCGTCAATTATCCAGTAGTTAAACAAAATCATTCACCGATTAATTATAATAAGAAATTCAAGTTGCTTTTCATAAATCATAATCTGAATACAATCAAATAAAAACTGGTTCAATTTCGAAAATTTTATTGTACTCGGTTGAAGATAAAAGTTGCGGATGTCAATGTTTCTTGATTTTAATTCGACTAGCTCATTAATTTGATATATACAAGGTAAACAGAGTATTTTATAACATTTTCATCGAGATCTAAAAATTAGTTTAAGCCATATACTTTAAAATAGCCAAAGCAATCAAACCTTTAAAGTTTTGTATGAAAGTAATTTTGTTTTGAATATTTAAAACTTCTTCCTGTGATAACTTTAATTGAACATTGTAAAAATCTTATCACTTTAATGGCAAGTTCAATTACGATTTTATTTGCTCTTGCAACAATTTAGCAAAATTATGAATACAAGAAGCTGCAAAATTGTTGAGTTTATTGGAGAAAGCTCCCGATGTCGTTACTTGATTCTTTTGTATTGTAAAATTAAATAAGTCTTCATTAAATGTTCTTCATATATTTCATTGCGCAATAATGCATCTTTTATTTGCATATTTTTTCATTTAAAGGATTCACAAGATTGAAATAATACCTCAATTTCACAAAAACAGCAAAGCACTCAAGCGTTAAAACTTACCTGCCGCAAACTCTTTTAAAGTTCATTGGATTTTAGTAACTGTAATAAATAGTGCATTATTATTATGGCAGTCAACGAAGAAATCAGCTGTAATGGCAATAATCACAAATTTTTAACATTTCTATCAACATCATCATCATTGCCCTTTACTGCAGTCATAAAGTGTAATAAATGGGTTTCGTTTACACCAATTCTTACAACTTCAAACAAACTCATTCAAAATCGTCCTCCTATCTATTTCTATTATAAACTGTGGTGAAATTACATAATCCACATTCTTCCAATCCAAATATCAAATATTTATTTAATAAAATTTAATTTGCAGTGGGTGAAGGATGCCTACGCCATTGTTGTAACTTTTTGGGGCAATGCAAAACTAAAATTGAACAAGACGTAAAAGTCAGAATTAATGTTATACCAGCTATAAGTTGTATCTATTCGTAGAAAGATAATTATTTTATGCGTCATCGCAGTATCATTATCATTATGTAGATAATTTGGATTTTATTAGTTTTAATTCCAACGCTGCATTGCCGGGATCTGCTTATCTATGGCCAACTTTTTACTCTTTAAACCCTTTTTGATACTTGTTTTAAAGTAGAAAATGTGAAAACGCAATTAAATGCAATTATGCGTTGTAAATAGTTAATTGCTTATTCTTTTCGTGTTTGCAGACTAAAATTTCATTGCATTGGGTTGACGGTTTGGTAGTCGGACGGTACGAATGCACTCATTTCTATATCCGATATAATTGTAAACAAAAAGATGTTTAAAAACGTAACAATGGAACGGAAGGACGGAAAAGAGAGCAGTTTTTAGTTCACAATGTGTAAAGTTAATAAGCCACCTGAATTACATCTAGTGCGGGTAAAATCGACATTGTTTTTTATCAACTCTTGCCGCAAGTAATTGCAACAAATTAAAAATTTATGAGCATAAATTAATGATAAATAAAGAAAGCCGCGCGGGTAGAGATGTAAAAGTATAAATGTCAAGTAGAAGTCTATAAACTGAAACAAAGTCATTAACATCATCATCAGAAACTACAGAATTATAAAGTAATTTGTGATACAATGTACAGTTTTATATTTTAGTACGTTGGTGAGAACCCGAGTCTCTCGAAGATTCCAAGTCACCTTAACAAATTTAGTCATCTCCTGTCCTCTGCAAATGCAATCCTGTCCTCCCCATCCCACTCCAAGAGAATTAAGCCATTCATGATAAAATATATTTTGGCTATAAAAAATTCCAGCCGTACTTCCTACTCTGTATTCTTTCCATAGGAATTTTCCCACGTCCTGAGAGATAATCACCTCATTTGCAAAATTATTCTCTTCATTGTCATTATTGATTCATCTCAATAAACGTTGTAAATTGGTTAACATAAACGATAAAGAAATCTGTAATTTATTACTTGGAACGAAAGCAGTCTCCATTAATTGCTCACAAATTACTATTTTCTCACAAAAATCAATTCCCAATAAATGAGCGATTTTTGTACAAAACGGTGAAAGATTTATTGCAAGTGTTTTTTCTACTGTGGGGACGTGCTCATCATTGCTTATAATTACATTGATTTTCTCTCAATTCTCATGAAATGAAGGAAATGAATAGGCAATAATTACTAGTCCGCTTTTATGACAATATTGTAAATTCAACAACAAAGAAATGTCTTTAGCACCTTTGATCATCATCTTCATACTTTTTTTACTTTCGAAGAAGATCTATGATAGAGCTTGACCCTATCACCCTTCTTCACTGACCAAACCTTTAAACATTTTGCTGATAAAGTCTGCAGTCTCCTTCTGTCAACTCATCTTCCTCATCATGACAATTATTGCACCAATTTTAAGCGCAAATTGTTTATTGCACATTTCTTCCCATAAAGAAAATAACCTATCCCATTATGAGGATGATAATCATTATTATTATCATGATGACATTTCCAAAGTCAAAATAAGTGATGATATGCAATAAACATGCGTTTATAGCAGGGTGCAATTAAAATGCATCTTCAAAACATTCTTTGCAGAGCCTTAAATTAGGGAAACCTTTCTTCTACAACTCTATTGCAAAGTGCAATTGCAACTCGACAAGGTGATGATGATTTTGAGGATGACCTAATCCTTGAAAAGAAAAGGAAGACAAAAACTCTGTCCAATAAATATTTTCCGAAAGAATTTTTCCCCAAATAAATATAAAACTATTGCACAATATCAACAAAAGAAAGATGTATTTATTGTGATCATCAGTAGTTATAATAATCCTCATAATAAAATCTAAATTAGCCGTTGACAGGATTACGAGGAATGGTTGATTGGTTGCATGTAATAAAATAGAAAATGACAGTGAATATTTGGAAAAATGGTACTAGAAGCATCTTAAGGAGGAAGTAGAAGATGGAGAACCCTATTGTTCTTCAGTTTTCTTATTGAATCATCATCATCATTCACTTTATTAATATTTTAGCTTCTCCCAAAAGGGACACGACACCTTGTTCATCCTCATCATCATCGTAGTCACTATAGTAAATAAAGATAAGGAAACTCTACTGTTTCCTCCTCCTTTTAAGACATCATCATTTTATCTTTAAGAAAAAAGGATCTTTTCTCTTCTTCTCTGTTCCTTTTTGGGTTCTTTTTTGATGATGTTGTGAACGGTAATAATATTTTGTGATGAACAGTTAAATAAGGGAAGGAAATCATTTATGAGTTTATAATATGCAATAACCTAAGGGTTCCTCCCTTTCTAACAAAATATTATCTCTTTTGTAAGTGATTCTGTGACTTTTTGACTTTTCCAGATCAAGAGAGTCAATTCAAGTGACTATTACGCTGTCTTTTGGTTAGAATCATAAGGGTACATTAGGGTGTTGTTGTTGTTGAGAGTAGTCAATTCATCCCTCTCTTTTTCTTTCCTTTTCGTCAAGAAAAATCATAAAGTGGTGACATTTTCCCGGTAAGGTGCTCACCATATTATTTCCCTCAAATGTTGAACAACTTTGTTTTGAGCAAATAGACATTTTGGTCATCATCATCATTTCATCTGCTCTTTTTTCCTCTATTAGGTTTGATGGTGGATATCAGTTTGAGCACGTACAGGTCTTATCTTCTCGCAGCTATCGCAGCATGTTGCTCCGCTGTATTTACTGTCGGTCACGCACTTTTTTCCTAAAGCCGTCGTCCGTTTCAAAGTGCAATAAAAGTTTTATAGAAGGGAGCATTATTACTGGAAATGGAATATGAAGAAATGTTTCAGAGCAGCCTTATTATTATCCACAGCACCAAACAATGGATACGACAAGCAATAAAATAAAAATGCACAGTCGTTTTTGGGTAAATAAGGACTGTGAATGTCAGCAAGGGGCTCTTCTTCTTCAGTGGATGATGACTTCAGTAGAAGGTGCTTACATGTTAGAATGAGAGATATTTCATCAGGTAATTATGGAATTGAATCGCAAAATAGTTGTCGGCTCTTGCATAATAGATCCGCTAATAAAGGGAAAATGTAAATCGGTAGAGTTTTATATGTAGTTATCCCAATAAAGACATTATGACTTGCATGTATTTATTTTAAATCTTTTTTCAAATGCGATATTCAGAAAATCTTTAAATTAAATACTATTATGCTCATAATGTAAACAAATACGACTAGCAATGATTGCATTGTTTGCATTTACATTAGGCAGGTTGCAATTAATTTAATCCTGGAGTTTTCTCTCTGGCACGTATCAAATTTGGATTACTTTTTATGCAATGTTAGGTAGGGTTTCAAATATGAAGGGACAAAAATATTAAAAATGCAGAAAAGTGAAGCAATGAAGTTCTAATTTTAAGCTTTAAGAAATTGTTAAAGTATTTATTGAACATAAAAGCGCGTTTTTAACTAATTTAAATGCTTTATTGCTATGTTTTTATTTTCAAAGATGTAATCTATTTTTAAACAAGGAACGTTGCACAGAAAAAGATAGAAAACTGAAGACAATTATAGACTGTAAAAATCTGTCGAATAAGTGAGATAAAAAATAGATATTATCGATAGGGAAAGCGAAGCAATTTATATTATCCCAGAGTAAATAAATACCGACTGTTGCTGGTCATCGTTATCTTCGCCATGAGATGGTAGACTAGTTTAGACAATGTCTAGTTTCCTAAGCAGAGTTATATTTACCTTGCCGATGAATAAGGAAAGAAGTGGAATTGAATTGGAAATTATCGGGTAATAAAAACTTGGATGCGTGCCTAAGGGTTGAACCGCCTTTTATAACTCTTTCCTCTTCCCATCTTTTTTCTAAAACTTTATTTTCAATTTTTCCCTTCTTCTCTCATGAGCCCTTTGACTTAAAAATGAATTTAATTTTATAATTATGTTCTTTTCTGTAGTACACTACACGCCGTTGCAAAAGTTCAACTAATATTTAGCTAAAATTCCAATGAACACGTAAATACAGGCAGAAAACAGCGTTTTTCATGATGATGATAACCATTAGAAGTGACAATGAATGAACTGATACTTTTACAATAACAATTGCAACAATAGAATTGAAAAGAACTAGTCTGGGATGCATGTTGCGAAGTAAAATAGACTGTTTTTCCTTCCTACTTCCTTTCTTCTATTCTTTTTAACTTTTCAACTTTTGTCGGCAAATTTACCTTTCAATCCATTCAAAAGGTTTTGTTTGACTCCATTTAGGTTTCTTCCTTCATAACAAAAACAGCGAGGAAAAAATGGGTCTTTGACTACTTTTAGTCTTCTTACTAGAGCATAAATTACTGGGGTCATGTGAAACTAACTAGAGATGAACAAAATTTAATTTAATTTTAATTTTAATGCTAACATATACAAAGTAAAGAGATTTCATTGGGATGGTTACTTAATAATTAATTGCGTCCTACAAAAACTTTTGAAATTCATTTCCCTTTTCAATCATGTGCATCCACGGAAAAAACACTTTGCAGCCATCTTTGTTTTTTTACAAAATTGTAAAACAGAGTTGCACCTGAACTTTAAAATCTCCCTTTCCTACTTGTTCAGCGCCAGTGCATTTTATGACGTTCAATAATCATTATATTGGCTATAATAACAAGAATTATACATAAAAGTAGTATATAATAGTTTTTAAGAAAAGCAATACTAAGATTTTGTATTACAAGAATGACATAATATTTCATAATACTAGATGAAACAAAGTTTTAAAAATGTGTTTTCACTACAAAAGTTATAAATGCATTTCTATCAGGCCCATACTTGAATGCTCGTCGTCAGTCGGTAGATTAAAAAGTTTAAAAGCCAATTCATCCTTCTAAAAATTGCTTTTTGCTTAAAAATATGAGTATGTATGTAATGTTGAATGTTGTTGCCGCAGCTTTGACTTACATTCAAAAATGTAATATCTTTGTAAGCTTAGAAAATTATCAAAACTGCTTATCTTTCTATAGAAAAATGATTTCATATTGAGTAGCTTAAAAAGTGTAAAAATTAAAGGTTATAAAAGTATTTAATTTTTTCAGTATCTTCTTCAATTACGAATGTTTTGCTCATTTTTCATCTGAAGCTTCCTACTCAGAAGTCAATAAATTCTACAATATTATATGGCTTTCTATTACTTACCCGATTTACTAAAGGTATATGATTCCTCAAGAAATGGGCTCGTTAGTAGAGTTTTAAAATGGGAGTGAAGGTGCTGTAAAATAAAGTTGTTTCAGGATCAACTTTTAAATTGGAATTTAAGTCGCGTTAATACAGAAAAGTATTGGATGATTGAATGTTTAAATCTAAAATTTCAAAAGATATGAAATATTTTGATTTTCATAAGAAAAATATTGAGTTAAGAAAAATATTGAGTTTTGAAATGTTGCCGATGCTACTGTTTACAACCTTAAAGGTTACAGACTTAAATGCAATTCTTTTTTGTAAAAATTTTGTTTTGTTCAAAATCTTTATAATTTTGGGGTAAAATAGGTGCGAAATTCCTGAATGGCTTAAATGAATGCCACTTGGATATGACAATAATATGAAAGCTGAATCCAAACCGAGTTAGGAGAGTGAAAGAGAAGTTAAGGTGTTAGTCTTGAACTAAAAAATAAATGTCACCTTATTTATTGAACCTTCAAGGACTTTACTTTCAAAGATATTAAGAAATACACAGGTAAATACATTTTTCTATTGAGCGAGAAATGAAGACTAGGCAATAATTAAAGCTTATTAATTCTAATAATTTTGATAGGGCTTGCTTAAAAGAAAATTTACATGCAATTCTTCAAATTTATTTAAGGTTTTAATAAGCATTTACTAATATGAATCCAAAATTTAATCTGCTATCACATTGCTGCTAATATAGGTATGTAAAAAATTTCGTGAATAACAGAATTGGATACGGATGCAAATACATAGAAAAGAAAATATTACAGAACAAGATTACAGAATTACTCCTTTTGCACATATCTGTGTTTTTCACTGAGAATTTTAAGCTACTCACGATAATCTTTGGAATATTATTATTCCGATGCTTAGCAATAAAATGAAGACAAGCTTTTGAATCATGCTTATCAATTCACACATGGCTGCAAATACTTGTAAGGATATGAGAATAAAGGAAGAAGTCGTGAGCGTTGAATAAATATAGTTAAAACAATTAAAAATTGCGTAATTGTGGATAGAGCAGAGGCTGGCTAACTACTAAAACATAATTTTACTTAAATAGGTAAATAAATACCTGGGAATACAACAGACGCGTGTCCACTCACGTTTTATTATTCCTCTCATTATAAAAATTAATGAATTTTAAATTAAATGATTATCTTGTGGTTTAGGGTAAATATCTTTTTTATATTTTTATAGCTGCACTCAAATTAATGATTCGGTTTTGCGGTCTGATACAGTAAATTGCATACAATGTGTTGATGCTAGTAATAATAATAAACAGTTACTAAAACATGATTATCCCTTTTCATTATTTCAAAATTGTTATGAATGAGCCTTTAATAAAAAATATATTGTTCAAACATCAGCGAAGCAACGGAGGAAGTGTACTAGGATGGACATTCACATATGTGCCATAAATGAAGAGTTTCAAAGTTGACAAATTTAATCTAAATTGTATCCTGCTCTCCCTTCTTGTCCCTTTCCCTTTGCCCTTTTTCTATTTACTTCCTCTAATCATAATCAGAATTTACAACACTTTAGCAAAACTTCATTCATACTTATCTTTAAACTGCAGTAAAATATTATGCAAGGAGCAAAGGGGGAAGAGCTGAGAGGACTAGACAAGGCGTGATTGACTGTTCTTGACTTTTATTCAACAATTAACAATAAATAGGTGGGCAATAAAACTTGTTCTCACTCAACTACTTGTCCGTCATTATCATCGTCCGCATACATTTTCTTGTTAGCTCTCATTCTATACAATTTTTGATTGCATCATATCTTCACCCTTATTATTTTTATTCCTTATCATTTTTGGCATGTCAAATATTTCAACTTTCTAACTTTTTCGCACCAACTTACAAAATCCATTATCATTTGAGTAGATGCTAAAAAAATAACATTTTGTATTTTAAGAAGTGACCATATTCATAGTTTTTAGATTGTTGTCAATTTTTATTTGGATGATGATGCGCATCGCCATACATGAAATCTTTCATGCAAATCTTCAAGAGTTAAAAACGCAAGCAATGTAAAACAACGTAAAAAACAAGGAATAACTGGCTTGGAATAATTCTACACATGAAAATTCAAAGAAACGTGAGGAATATTTACAACTAGCAATGTAAATGCAAAAACGTGCTTGTTCTAGTCAAAGTTCTTATAATCAATCTCGTCATCGTCACTATCAACACAATCTTATTCATCTTCAATAGATTTTAGATATTTAAGTAACATGTACGGGAAACCAGTCGTCATAAATCATGGCATAGATTTTAGAAACTTGATGTTATAGGTGCAGAACAAGATTTTTTAAAGAATAATCTTCCTTTTGCTTCGTCCATATTGTTTCTTTTCGTACACAGCGTGTAAATGGAAACGTCCAACAGCTATTAAACCCAAGTGACAACATAACTTGAACAGCGAGCCTTTTAGTTTGAAGAAATAAAAGAGCAGTTTTATATCCTTTTAAGCTGAAGAAGGTGGAGAAGGCAATAATGTAATATAACAACAATATAACGTTATATTGCCTTCTTTTCTCTGCCCCTCCAATCAACTCTGTTTTCCGCCAAACCATCAAAACTGACCCAAACGTTTTTATTTTATATGGCGCCCAATTATCCTCTTCATTAGCATCCAACGTACCGCTCCTATTCACATTTTTGTCACAGAAAAAAGCTACATCAACGAATGAACACATCCTACTCACAACAAAACCTTTTCAATCAAAATAGAAGGGAATATATTTATGCGTAGGATGAAATGGTGGCAATAACTACAATAAAACTTTTAAAAGCCATATAAAATCTAACAAAGAAAAATATTAAAAGGATGATCCCTATGTATTTGCAACAGCTACGTCTTCATCAGTTTAAAGCCTATTTCTCCCAAAGTTTTCTTTCCTAATCATTTCCTTCCTATTCTACAAAGTCTTATCTTTGCCTTATCCTCCGCATCACTTGGGCAAGAGAAAGATGTAATAAAAATCCTTTTTGAGTAGGTGCTCTTTGATTCTTCACCCATGTCAACAGTTCAAATACGTCTGAGACTTTCAAAAAAGGAAAGAAAATGTCAATTTTATGACTTAATGAAGAGAATCCAGTGATAAAATTTATTCCGTCATTATTACAATTATTATTACTTTTTGTTACGCTTAAATATGCTGCAATATTATCCTTTGGGAGATGATGAACAATGCAAAGGAGATTTTTTCACATCATTAGCAATCTTTGCTAAATACTCATAAATTGTTATTGGTAGGCGTGCACTTTGAGAACTCATTTTAAAAAGATTTGTAATTATGAGATCATAACGACTAAGCTGAGCAAACCGTGAGAACTCAAATGTATGAATGGGGGAAAATCAGCAAATGTATGAGAAAACAATTTGGATAAACACTAATAAATTACTACTAAATCTTTCACCAGAGCCATATAAAAAGGAGGGAAGCAAAATCAAAAGTAAAAAATATGACTGGATGGATATTGAAATGAGTGAGAATCGGAAGTTGAACATTTCAAGGAAAATGTATTTTGATGGAGATGGAAATATTCTCACATTCGAGATATTATGGGTAAAAATTGTACTTCAAGTCCTTTAACTCTATTAAGTCAAGATTTGCCTTCAAAGTATTGTCCAGGAAAGCTGTATTTTATTCAACAATTTAACTGTAAAATAATAATTATTATTGACCTCATAAAACTTAATTTGTATTTAATTAAAAACCACATTGTGGGTTTTAAAATGTTATAGAAGGTATCAAGGGTTATTAATATTTTTGCGACTTTTCCATCACACATTTGCCCCACATTATTTATTTATATTGTCCTTTTAAAAAATTATTACCGTTCTATAAACAACATTTATTAGGGAAGTAGCAACAACAAAGTAGTGTAGCTACCCTTCTCTTGATAACAGACAATTCACAGCCAAAAAATAAATATTGTAAAGTGGACAATGAAGACTTACCCCGTCATATTAAGAATCGTCATATCGCATAACAGTGCCAATACGTCTGTTCATCATATTTCATAAGTGCACCTTATTGAGCAACAAAAGAGAAAGGTGTGGAGTGAGATGTTACGAAATAGGAATGCATAGATGTTAATTTCTGTAGTTTTTAAAAGAAAATTAATATTTATCCTTATCATTATATGAATTAATTTTGAAAAGCCTATATAATAAAGCCTAATTAATAATTTAAGCTTTCGGGGTGATTTTCTTCTATTATACAGACAACAAGCACAAAATGATGTTGGAAATGAATATAAAGCATGCGTATGTTAACTTTATTTTAAACATAAAAAGGTGAAAAGTAGCAGCAAAAATCATATTTTAGATTTTGAACATGGATGAGTAAGCTCAGGTTGATGCAGCTTATGCAGCAATCCAGCATAAGCAGGAGAGTAAATCGCATATTTGAAGTAAAAAGAAAGGGATGGTAATATATTGAAGGGTCAATATAAATTGATGATTATATTGCGGTAATTGATATGGATTACTCTGAGAATAGGATGAGGATGATTCACTAAATATTATTAGCAAAGCAATATCATTTTTATGTGTGTTGTTTATGAATGAAAAAGGGTATGTGTATATGCTCAGCAGAGAAGATGGACAGGATTGGCAGTGGAATAGTAAGGGCTTGTTTGTTTACTATAATAAATGCATAAAAATGTTGTACCTGAGGAGGTGGCTCTATTAAATAGGCTTGTGCCACACATAAACAAAATAATAATTTATTAAGAGCCTCATAATAGTTATATAATCATTTATTAACTGCGGTTTTATTAACAATATTGAATAAATACCTCAGGATTTTACTGTTTGGGAATAATTACTTAACAGAATGGTTTAAGTATGAAAATAAACTATTTATGTTATTTATTGTACGCTCGTTATCCAATTTATTACGTGGTAATCATCATTAGTAGTAGCATTCAGTTTTTTTAGCAAATTAAGTTAAAAGGTGAAAAGTTGTTGAAAGAGAAAACGTGATTAAATTAAAAGGTAAAGGGTATAAAATGAAATTCTTGGAAAGCATGATAAAGTTGTATTAGTAATGGCAATTAAGGGTAGCCAAAATTGCAAAAATGAAAGATCAACAAGCTTAATTTCTTATTTTAGAATTTTGCTTATTTTATTTTTACTTTTGTACAGTGAAAATCTTTATTCGCCTTTCCCATCCCATTTCATTCTCACACAATTACATTTGAATAGTTCAGTGTATTTTAGCCAGTAAAAGATTATGTTGGAAGGGAAGAGCGATCGCAATATCATTTGATTATCCTGGTGATGAAGTTGTAAATGTGGAAGTCGAGGGTCCACAGCAATAACATTTTAGTTACGCATCCCGGCTGTAAAGAGATTGTTATTAGAGATGCAATACTAATTAAGGATAATGCCATTGTAAAAATTAAGGCGACATGACCTGGGAAAAAACTAGGTTTTCACTATCAACGCTACCACTAGGCTTCGTAATCAAACACTAAAATTAATCTACTTAAGTAATAAGTTAATTTAACACAAGACAGCTTACCTGATGATAAAAGACTATGCAAGGAAAAAATGAAAGCTTTTCGTAGATATCGTGTTTACAGTTTTAATTAAATTTAAATTGTAAACGGAAAAAAAGAGCAAAGATAGATATTTGTAATTAAATAAAATTGTAATTGAATTATTTCCTATTGTTTTAGTGCAGAATTGTTGTAGTATTTTTGGCTGCTATAAAATACTTTTAAAATATAGAAAAAGTCCAGGATTGTTAGTTCATTTATTATGTCTAGCCACAGACCTATTTGTTTACATTGCTGTATTCATCCATTATGCGTTACAATAATTTTCAAACGCAATATACCCATGCTAATAAACGTTTCTGTAGAATAAGGCCTGAATTACGCAACTAAACCAATCTGTAAGACAATAAATAAAATGCGAGATTTATTTAAAGCAGTTACTTTCGCTTTGAACAATGTTGTAAAGGGGTCTTCTCACTTCGAATTCAAAGAGCATTTTTAACGGCCAAAAAGATAACAATAATAATTTTGACATTATGTAATATTATGCAGTAAAACCACATTCACTCTTTATACATTCTTGAGTTGCTTGGAATTCATTCTAAACCAAACGGAGAAAGTTATTTGAAGAAGGGAGAAAGAAAGTTTATAAATATGAAAGAAGGGTTTTCTTCCAGTCCTCTGCAGAGTTTCTCCCACTTTGCAAAGAAGTTGGCATGATGATGAGGCGAATTGAGTCTTTTTGATAATAATAATGAGCTGAAAAGAAGTTCGAATTGAGAATGAGATGTTGTTGAAATGAATAGACAAAGTCCGCTGTTCACTTCGTAGCACTGGTTTTGCCAGTGATCTTCAGGGAACCCTAAAGCCATTATGTTGACAGGTATACGACTCCTCTCTCAAAATTTATGAATTTTAGATGGATATATTCTTGTCGCCGTTTCCACTCAATTCATTCTCTTTATCTTTATTTTGTTGAATTCTGCTCTTTCTTCCTCTTAAAATTTGTACATTTTGCCATGTGCCTTTTATTCTAACTTAATCCAAGGAACATTAAAAGAAATGTGATCTCATTTTCACTCCACTTTTTCTAATTTTTCTTTTTGGCTTGAGCCAAAAACAACTTTGAGCACATTATCTTAGGATTATTATTGATATGAGCTTACAAAGATATGATATTAAAGAGATTGTTATCGTTTGGGAGGAGGGATAAGAAAATTAGATTATTGTTCTTTCTTGCAATGGTGGAATGTGCCAAGTATTTTGACTTTGTAAGACGATCAAGTTGCCCAAAAGAAAAGTTGTTTGCACTATTAAGTTTGATGTATGTGTTTGAAAATTAATTTTTGACTGAACATTGCTTAATTAATGTTTTTACCAATGGTTAAATAGGCTGACATAATATGACAGGCACATATACGAATTTATAACCCTAAAACTATGCTTAATTCCCTGATCAATTACTGTCTCACATTGCCCTTTAGTACAAAAACATAACTTGTAAATAAATATTTAAATGTATGAAGCTTTAACATTCTGACTTTGCTTTATCAATATTAATACAGCTGGGTATATGAATGCTTTTATATCAATAAAAGGTGTATTTCCATTCAAATCCTATATTATAAGTTCGTATCTGTTTTTTCTTTAAAGTTAGATTAAACGTCTTAATCTTAAATCTGGAATGCTTGCTCCTTGTCAAACTTTTTAGATAAGCCTGACAACTTCTTTAGATAAAACAGCTCCATGCTCATGTTCTTATACAGTTTGACTCCTCTTTGAAATGATAGGAAAAGTTGTGAACTCATTTAAAAAAGTGTCAAGAGGAGGACAAGCAAGGAATATGTTGAATAATGTCGCATATAATGTCCTGGTGATAAGATTGAAAAGTTTGCAAAACAAAAACAAACACAAGTCAAAAGTTTTGCCCTTCTCCCAAAGTTTAAAAAATTCTGTGGGGAATTTAACTACAGATTAACTAAAACCGCATTCCAGAAAAAAACAAGTAATTTTCAAATACTGCACTTGGAAGTTTTTGAAGATAGAAAAAGGATAAAACGCTTATTTTTACCTCAAGTAAGTGAATTATATGTACTACAAGGGGTGAATCTACTAAATAATAATTTTTACCTTTAGTTGT
>JAANSO010000224.1:0-56821 GCA_036507315.1 Lepidocyrtus fimetarius
CATATTCAATATTTGGGTCCAGATCCTTGAGAAGAAGATCAATAGTAAAATACGGAAAACGATAGACGAGGGGACATGTCACTTCATAAAAGTTATTATATGTAGTTTTTTGAGAGTTTGGTTTGGGTTCAAAATGCTTGTCCGGGTCATATTTTAAGTTGTAGTTGAACGATTCAATACTGTAAAATAATTGTGATAAATATAACTTGAGCATAATGAATTTCGGTGTTATATAGGATATTCATTTCAGACCTTGTTTTGTATTCAATATCTTCTGGTCTACGAAGTCCCCTCTTTTAAAAACAGAAAACGCTTATTATATTAAAGTTGTGGTTTTGTAGCAATAAAATTATTTTATAAAACGGTATGTTACCTCTTTAACTAGGGGCTCACATTGCTGTTTCAAATATTCATACAAAGTTTTTTCACATATATCCAAATGGTCACTGCAAACTCTAGGCTCCTGTATCAGAAGCACTGTTTTGATTCATGACAAAAATCTTTTAACTAATTTAAATAAGTATATGTAAATTGTACGGTTGGTGGCTTTGGGTATCCAATTAAACAAACGAAAGTCTGAACTAAATACTTCCAACATTTTGCTTTCTCCTCATTTACAGTAGCATTGCCTCCATTTGGGAAAGCTTCTTCTAATAAAATAAAAATTATTTTAATAAAGAAATTCCAAAGACTTTCTAATAAACGTAATTAGTATATTATATTTCTGTTTCAACTAACTCTCTTTAGTTGCCTTGATTAGATCATAATTGTAAAACTCCCAGTAACAAAGGGCAGCTTGGCCACATTTGCTACTTGTGATATAACTAGTGCGGATTTTTTGGAGACAACGACATTTTGGAAAGTTTCTTGTGCTACGCATTGCTAAGCCAGGATTATTATTATCATGGTCTTCCTCGTCCTCAATTTCAGCATCTTGATCCTTAGATGAACGGTGTTCTTCATCTTTGCTGTAACCCACGGTGGTGGTGGTGGTAGATGTCTTTTCAGATGCACTAGATGATGGCTTTTTATTCTTGTTTTGGACGGATTTTCTTGTTGTACTACTACTGGAGGAAGGGCCAGTTTTTCTCTTTTCTACTAAATGTTTGACCCCGTAATCCATTCCTTCATAATCAGGTTCATGATAAACATCATCCTCATCGGAAAACTTTAAATGTTCTTGAAACTCGCTATCCACACGTATTGCATACCCAATGTTGATGACAAATAATAACAGCAACACAAATATTTGTGCAAGGTCCATATTTTATAATCTACAATGACAATGATATAAGGCAACTATTTCAAGATTGGAAGTATGTTGACCGTTACAATAAAATTCAATTTGCCAATAATACTAAGCTACTTTATAGCGGCGAACAAATGCTAAAGAGATCACGAAAAAAGTCAGACAAATCAAAGTTAAAGAGTTTAGTAGCCAATGGAAATTATTGGAGATTAAAAATGAATACTCGTTCCTCTTGGTAGTCCTAAAAATTCATATTCTCTGATAATTCACTGACATAATAAGCTGAAACTATATGAGTAAATCGAAGTCATTCCAAAATGCATTTTCCAGAAACTACTAATCATTACGAGGTTTTATTAAATGATCATTTTTATCATACTGATATTTCATTATAATATATTTTTAAAAGCATAGAATTTTAGAATCTCGCACTGGAGATTTTTTTATTACTTCATGTATTATACACATGTATATACAGACACGTGTACCCACTTGATCAATTAAATAATTACTCCAAAATGTCATCTATTAAAAATGAAACTAGCCCAACCCCAACAAAAATGGCTGTTTATGCACTTTCATTTCGCCTGCATATTTGTTACTGCCACCATTTTAAACTAGATCAATTCAGGCTACTTTTTAAAATAAAAAATCAATAAAATGTAGGTACAATGACTGTACTTTACCCTGACTTTGATTTCAGGATTACGACATAATTGCTGTAACAAGAAAAGTTATGCACATTCAAGAGCAAGATCACCAAACAAGTTGTGCATTACTGATGTGAAGCAGAGTTATTAAATCAACATAGCTAAACATTATACAAAACAGTAATAATGATACAGTCTGTGACTACTCTTTTGAATGAAAACTAATTAATTAATATGCAACTGACAAACACAACTATTATAATTATATCTGTTCAGATTTTAAAATGGCTCTAGATATCTTATTCAAGAGAATTTAGATGACAGGCTATAACTTTTTGGCGTGGCCCTTTTTCGTCCTTGTTTATAAGGATGGGTTGATGGGTATTATGCAAGATTAAATATTTGGCAGAGAAACAAAGATAAAAAGGCGCTCGCAGAAGAGATCAGAATCTTATCATCATCACCTCTATCAATCATAGTAAAACCTGTACAGCACGTTGCATTTATTTTCATCGGCATAGTCTATAACGAGTGGTTATCTTCGTAGTAACATTGAAAAATTGCTTAAATTTTGCCGATTCACATCAAAACTCACACTTGCAAATGACTTTGGATAATTACATGGTGTATAGATTGTCAAAATGTTTTAAAAAATGTAAACTGGTTTTGTTTAAAATATGCAGTGATAGTAGAAGAGTTGGAACCTGCATTTTTAAAATGGGGAGTGTCGAGAAACGTTTGCAGACTTTATTTTTATACCTACGCACAAAAAATTAACTTTCAAATTAATTTTCTACTCCTTCAGGACGATATCACGCACAACGAAAGGCCGATAAGTTGATTATGTTGCAATAATTGATAAATACCGTGGCTAGTCAGTGATTAAGAGGAAGGTAATAAAAATAAATGTTATACAAATTTTTATTTATTAATGGATATGGATGCTTGAAAAGTAATACAAAAAAGCTCTTTTAAAGACACAACTACTACATATAAAAATATTTGAGCAAGTTTCATTTCAGTTTTAAATATACTTACTGTTTAAATCTAATACTTGGCATTTTGTGGTATAGAGAGAATAAGAAATAAAAATTTGACATTTAGGAAAGAACAGTACTATTAGAGGAGTGCGGTTGTAAGGTTTCTTGTGAAGAAATTCGAAATTCACAGAATTAAAACCAGATTTGTACTAAAAAGATTGAAGAGAGAAGGTAGAGACAGGAAAATGGAAAAATAAAATCAGTTTAAATAATTAAAGTCTTTTAGTTTGAAGAATTTGATGAATGAACTAGGAAATTGGATAATTTATTTGCGAATGTATCCAGCTGGTGCAGCAACGCTCGTAGCAATGGCTCCGGTTTGGTAGTATTGGGAAACAACCTAAAAATTAGAGGAGAAAGTTAGTACATAGGTTTCTGTTATATAAAAAGAATTTGCAAAAAATATGAACATTCCATAACGTACCGGGGCAGCGTGAGCATAGCGAAGTTGAGGAGCAGCAGAAATTGCAGTTACTGGAGCTGCAAACTGCAAAATTAAATTATAAGAATTAGTTTATATTCCAAAATTGCACATATTTGCATTTTCTTACCGCTGGCGCTGCGTGCACTGCGGTAACGGCTGGCGCAACTTGAGCTACAGCTACGGGTCTGGAAACAGCTACAGGAGCGTGGGCTAAAACGGATGGGGCAGAGCGATCTACCACAGCATTAAAACCATTGACGCTGTCGGCCGTATAAGTTACAGTACGGACCTATTGTTTAAAAAAGGATTAATTAATTGATTAACATGAGTTAACTAAAGAAAGAAAGTCGTATAGCACTTTAAAGTTGTTTTTAACTTACAGCACCATCAGGTTCAACCAAGGAGTATTGACCTTGGACGACATCTCCATCACGGGTTTCGTGGGCAGATTTTTGATCACCTGTCAAAGCGTCAGAAACGGAATAGCCATAAGAGTATTGTGGGTGTGGGTCAAAAGGTTCAGCGCGAACGGGAGTAGCTACCGCAACTGGGGAGGCTACTACGGGTCTAGCGACAGAAACAAGGGGCTGTGAAACCGCTACTTGAGCGACTGGCCGGGCGACTGCTACTTGTTGAACAATTGGTTGATGCAAAACGGGTTGAGCAACGGTAACAGCAGGCCTTGCGACGACTTGCTGGACAAGGGGTTGCGAAATTACTTGCTGATAGACTGGCTGTTGTACGGCTACCGTTGCTGGACGAGCATAACTATAAACTGGAGCAGATCTGATGGGTTGACTATAAACTGGCCCTGACGAAGCATATCTTGCGTAACTTGGTGGGGGTCCATATCCTCTGAAAGGAGGTGGCCCACCATATCTTCCAACACTAAATCCAAGTCCAGCTCCCAGTCGGACTGAAAATCCACTTGGTGGAATGGCATAAGCGCAAGCCACTAAACCAAGAAAAGTCACAATCTATACGAAGGAAAACGGAAAATTGTAACTTTTTAGTAAACAATCACATTTTCGCTTTTGCAGTTTTAAAACTTTTTTGTTACCTTAATCATGGTGATGATATTTCTTTTGAAAATTTTCTTTTGTTCTTCTCCACTCCAACTCTGTGCACTGAATGATTTCCAATCTGGAGCAAATTTTGTATTTATACTGATTATCTACTCCAACCCAAAGTAATAATCAACTCACTTGAACACTATTCTAAATAGGTATCCCATGTATCACGCACAATTCAATTAAACCTCACACATAAAAAATGAATGAATTGCACTACTACGATTATTATGTTGATGCAAACGGTCGATGGCAGTTAAGGGTACGCTCTTTCGATATTCATATCAAATTTCAAACCTGTCCTCAAGGGATCTTCTCCATTTATTATGTTTGACTTGGTACATTCAAGCCATACCCTTCAATTCTTGCTAATCGTATATTGTGGCAGTCAAAAGACAAGATCGTGAATAAAGTCGAGCAAACGCTTGAAACGTGTGAATTATCGGCAATTTTTTAGAAGGAGGATGGTGGTCTGTCTGTGGTCATGCAGATCAATATTTTAATTTAGAAAAGTTGTTATTATGGCTCCAAGATTACAGCCGGCATCTCTATCTGCTTTAGATTCATAATATATAAAAACAGCCAATCCTTAGAGCCTTTTTTTACAGCAAATTTTTCATTTACAGTTCGATATCTTGACATCTTTGTATTTTTATTCATTCTAGTAATTCGAAATTGACTCATCTTGCATCAGTCATCATATCATGTTACTTGAAACGTGGTGCGTTCCAGACTGAAATATATTTTTATAAAGGGCGGAGCAGTAGCAATGTCAAATGCCAAGACAATTCAAAATTTAATTGATGTTTGATTTGCAACGATTACCCACTTCTTATTGCGTAAAAAGATGATTTAAAATTAAAATATTTTCTGTTCCTTTTCGGATGAAATTGCAAATGTGACAAGCTAAGCTCGTAAACTATTGAAAAGTAATTGAGATTAACATAATAAAAGCAGAGTTGAGGGGGAGCAAATTTTGGATGGTTATAGTAGACTAATTCAGTCTACAATTTCAAATATAAAGCAACGCCAAAGATTGTAAATCTTTAAACGGTTGTGGGAGCAATAAAAACGGTGGCAGTTTGTTGATAGATTTTTGAAAATACTAATAACCCTAATAGTGATGATGGTGGTAGCAATATCACAAGTTATTAAGCAATCGGTTAATAGTTTCAGTACAAAAAGGGCTAGAAAGCAAATTTGAATGAGTTAACCCAGACAGACAACTGGCATTTATTTGGATAATATTATTCTGTAGGCAGGGCTGCAATTTGCCAATAAAAATAAGTAAAGGTTTGAGATTAAAAATATTTTTTAAAATCATATATAATTTATTAAATTAAGCTTACGATTTTGCAATAATGGTAAATTATTTAACATGGCCAATTAATGCTGAACACATGTAAACAACAATGACCTGATGCTACAGTTGCTCTTGTTAAGAATTGATTATATTTAATTCTTTAATCAACAAAGGTGATCAAAACAATGAATGAAAATGTATTTAGAAATGATGCTCATTTAAAATAGATCGAATATTTATGATTTCTCTGGCAGAATGAAAATGAAGGTAAGTCAAAATGTATTAATTTGTAGTTATTGAATAATTTAAACTGGGTGGAATCTATATTAGCTCATAAAAAGTTGGCACCTTGTAAAAATACAAACAATGTAAGGGTTTTTGAGTTGATGATTACTATTATTATTCCCACATTGATTTGTCTAAATGCAAATGATTAGAACCATTGGAAAATCAGCGATGCTTTTTGTTGAGCAATATATTATTCTACATTCTTATACTTTTTTATCAACTCTCCGAGCCACAACAGCTTAACTTTAAACGACGTATTTAGTTTAGATTTGTATGAAAAAATATATAAAATCCTTTTAAAAATGAAAGTTGTCGGGCTTGTGTCATTTGTCATGTTCAATTGGTCAAGAAAAATGATTGATCTGTAGCAGTTCAAGTTAATGTGGCTGTTGTTGCTAGTATAGTTTTTTTAAAAAAATGGTACAGATTCCTTTTTTAAATGGATTGTGTGAACGATGCCGTTGACGATAGATCCATTTACAACAAGAAAAAAACAAGAATATGTTGTTCTTGTATTGATGGATTGGTTTGCAAACTGGGCTAAAGGGTGAGTAAGTGAATGACGATCAGTAAAAGATAAATATTATTATGATCTTGGACTTGATAAAATATTTTATGCCACATCCTCACACCTGCATCGGTCGCCAAAAAGTGGATTCAGATCTGCTTACGCTTGATTAAAAAGTTTGGAAGGAAAAGGAATAAAAATTACTTTTTACATAATATATTAAATGAAAAGGAATCGAGTAAAAACACTGCCAATCTGAATTAATTGAGTTTGGTGACAGTTACATTGGAAATGAATTTATTACGCAGTCATCTTCTTAATATATCAATTGTGACATGAGCAATAGCACAAACATAGAAAGAGTGGCAACCCCATTTTTATTGGATCAGTTTTTATAATTGTGAATAAAATTCAATGATTTGTTTTTGTTTGAAGAGCAAAGTTCAATTCCAATAATAATGGATGTATCCAATTAAGGGATGGCCAAATTATTTCTTAGCAGTCTGGCCGACAGGCTTTGTTTTAATTGTTCTAGTTAAATTCCAATTTTAATGGATTATAAGAATTAACTGATAGAAATCGTAATCAAGAAGCTCAACTATGTTTATTTTAGTACCTAAAAGTAGAAATTTATTAACAATTCTCAACTAAAAATTAGTCATTCAATAATGCACTTTTCCAAGAAAGCAACACAGAAATTTTTCCATCGATTCTTCAAAAAGAAATGCTTTGGGAGGATTAAGTAATAATTAATCATTTTTAGTCGAACAAAAGTCAAATAATATGGGTTTTTGATGAGTCAACCTCTCTTTGCTCAAGGTTAGATTTCTATAAGGGCTAAACTGGTTATGATGAAATTAAAAAGATATAAAATTCTTCCAATATATATTATATTAGTACAAGAATAACAAATGTTTACGGTTAGGGACCTCATTACTTTGAGAAATGAAAGAATAATTATTGTAAAAGTCAAGCAAATAGTGATTTCGAGCTTCTATCGAATCGACGCTGTAAACTAAAAGTGCACCCCTTCTGTCAAAGTTGCCTATCGATTTCTTTGCTCTCTTACGAAAACTCCTACGATTCGATAGAAGCAAGCCGGCTTTGATGGTGACCTTGTTACTAATTATTTTGCAGAAAATTTGCATAATTTTGTAATTATTGAATTATGCCGATTATTATTCTTGTAATGAAAGGTAAGGAATTAAGGTATACTTGGTAAATAAAGCATCGCTTTATTTACCAAGTCGGATAGACTTCATAAACATTTGGTTTATGCCATTTGAAGCCTAGAAAATTAATCCCAAAATTTTATGGATTCATTTTGTACCTTTCCCAGTTTTCACACCGGTGCCATACCATACCATTTTTGGAATATTTTATTACATTAAGGATATACCTATTAAATTATTAGGATAATTACAATATTGCTTACAATCTCAAAGAAACGTCAACAGGTGTGCATAAAAATGACTTGAGAAGTAATAAAAAGAACATGTCTAAAGCGGTGTATTTTATAGCATATTAAAAACCCCCGGCTTTACAAAAACTCAGCTTTAGTTTCAAAGCGAACAATTGCTGACTATTTAAGGCGGACTTTTATAATTAAATACTAAATACTAACCATCTCAAGTATATTATAAATTACCTGTGCATTTATTTGCATGCATGTTTGTCAAAACTTGAGACTAAAACAATCTTAAGACTTGTCTAACAAAGCTCTCTGCATGACTGCATTACATCAGCACTTTGGTAAAATTGATTGATAACAAGCTTTGGTTTACTGTTATCAAATTAAGGATTGTACACTAATAATATATATCTACATTTGCAATTTGCATATCGACTTTCCTTTCACTTTTTAACCAGACAAACTTGCAGACACTCTTTGTATATGGAAATGAATGAATAAATTGAATAAGACGACGACGAGCCTTTGTATAGTCATTGAAAGATGCAGTTTAGATAGGATCGTACACGCAATAAAACGGCGATTACACAGCCACAACTTAATCAGAGACTATTTGAATGCTATGTAGCAAGATGGAAAAAGTAACATAACTGTAGATTATACAGATTAATTAAATTAAATACGTTTCATGGATTGAATAGACATATTTGGAAATTTTGTAGGCATTAAAGATGCTAAAAATGGCCAATCAAATGACATATCACCGTTTTTTTTGACAAGGACAGTTGTCTTAAAAGCTCTAGAATAAATCATGTATAGATAAATAATTTTTGCACGGAAATTGAAAATTAGCTAAAAGCTGCATCTGTGCAGTATCAGCACCACACCGTATTCATAGTCAATTTCATTTGCCTGTCGGTAAATTTACGATTTTTGGATATTGCTCATAATTTGCAGGAATTTGTTGAATCATCCCTTTTCTCCATGGTTGACTTACCACGCTTTAGATGGTCCCGGCCTGCTTTTAGTTTTTTATCTTTCTTTTTCATTTTAATTGCTCGACTCTAAAAAATTATCTCCTATGACTTTGTCATTTTTTAGAGGACGAAACAGCCAGAGAGCTGCAAAAAGGAACAATGCAACAGATCTAACATAGGAAATTCCAAAGGATTTGCATAATGGAATTTGTATACTTTTAATCATCAAAAAGGCAATAACGCACACTTAACATTCCCTCGTGTCTCTTGACTTGTGAGGATTTTGCGAAGGTTAAACTCAAGCATAGTTCTTGTGATTTTTATACAAGTATGCTGTTCGTTTTGGGCAAATCTTTTTTTGAAATTTTAGAAACTGGGCAAGAACCAATGAAAGTGTTAGATAATATTAAAACTTTAGCAAGAGTCACTTTTTACCTGATGGAAGGAAGAGAATACAAATATGTCATTTAGAATTTTACTTTCAGTTAGGAATATTGTAGAAGTAGATTTTTTCAGTTGGAGCTAACCATATTTAGAAAGTAGTATAAAAAGTATGGCAATGACGGATAAAATAAAATAGGAAATTGTTATTACAACAAGAAAGGTAGAGAAAGATACCTACTGATTGAAATTTATTTTATAAATTAAGCCTTTTTAGCAATAAAAGGAAGAAGAAGGAGATGATGCTAAAGTGTACTGTTGTGCGAGAATGGAGGATGATGTCATCTTCCACTTCCATTTTTTGTAAAGTGCAAACTGCTCATATGTACTGTAATGTACGCTTTTTATTATATGATATCAACCAAGTTTAATAGTATTCATGGACTTGTAGTAGGTTTAAGTGAATGATTGGATGCAAAAACTCATGATGATGATACCTTGTCATAATATGCTGAAGCCGTATCATAACCATTTTTTGTCTTGCCTGAATGGCTTAAACCCTTATATAGATTGGGTTGAGTTGATGGATAAGTTCAACCATAAAATACTTTTCAAGTCAAGCCAACCACCGTTCCTGACAGTCACCATTTGGACACTGCAAGAGCTGGACCTATCGCTTTTTCTTCAACATTTTCTTAAGTCGAATTCAAAAGTGTTTCCTACAGTGCGTTAATTTCTAACTAATAATTCAAATCACTCTGTTTTGGACAATTTACACATTTACATAATTCAGTAAGCGGAATATTTTTTATTTTTCCTTTCGCATACCTGTTCACAATAATTCTTTTGCGTTAATTGATAAAATTGGGATTACCTTTATCATCTGATTCTTTCATTTCCAAACAATACTTGATAGTACGTGTTCGGTCATAAATGTATCTTATTGTCAGTCTCCTCAACACGTCATTAATACGATATTTAGAGTTTATAATTGGCTTAGAAAGAAACATGCGTAAACGGGCGGGCGGGCGCATAACACGAAGCTTAAAGTTACTCAAGCGGATTGCAACAATTTGTGATATATTATTCATGTCTATACAGCACGAATTATTATCGTAGCACTTGTGTAAACAAGTAATAAAATTACAAGAATGTTGCAATGTGGGATGTAGATAGTAATTTAATGATAATAGATAATATGCTAAAATCGCAATTTTCTCTCTCTTATGTGGTTCTCATACATCCGCTTCATTAAAGTTACTGCAGATTTCAGTGAGATTATTGTGCTTTTTTTTGGAAAGGAATAATTTACTCAGTTACTTTTAAAGCGACAATTTATCTGTAACATAGTATATTTTTTTGGATTTTCAGATTAAATACTCCTTAAAATGGCTGCCACAAGAGCAACAAAATCTGGTTTCGCCGCTGAGGCTCAAATGAAGGTAAGACTTGTAGAAAATCGTTTTAACCGAAATTCTTGATTATAATCTGATAAATCATGGTGAGACCATAAATGTCGGACCTTACACTTTTCTTATCAATCACGATCCATCTTATTTTTAAAATGCTCTGAGCAATGCAAACTAGTCTTTATGGGGATAGGTTCACTGACATTCCATAAAGACGAAATCTAAATTCAATCGGAGATAGGCAAATTGGAGTTTTAAAATTACTGATAGCCGAAAAAACCAAATTTGTAGAATAATTTGTGGCATTTTTTTTTATAAAATTGAGGTTTTTAATATACATGCAATGAGTTAGTTACGTAGGGTGAGTGTGGTGCAGTAAAAGCAGATGCAGGAAATATTCAAGGCCACTTTTTTTGCAATCAACCAAACAGTCATTAAATAAAAAGATTAATCATTTCTCTGGGTATATGAGTTCTTAAACAGACTGACATCACCATATTTAGATTAACCCATGCTTCCTTCCTGCCGAACTGCTTACAAATAAACTGGTAAGCATATAATCAGCAGAAACTATTATAAGTAAAATATTAAGTCATTTAATTCAATATTGACTTACTGACCAATACTAGGTTTTGCAAATAATTTTTCAACAGGCAAAAAATATTATCATCATATCTTTCATTTGACATTTGCATCTTTTCCTTTGTTCTCTCAGTGACCATATCTGTATCTTACCATTCATTATTATTGTGTCAATCATGCAGTGATCTTGAAAGAATACAAAAAAGGGTTAAAATTCAAAGCAACAAAAAAGAGTCAAGAGAGAATAGTTTTTTTTATCAATTAACACAATTCAATATTCAAGCTGGAAGCAGTATTCTTGTGGTTAATTTTTTGTTTGGGCAAAACAGTTGCAGTCATAATAATCATAACTTTGTCTGAAACATAAACGGAGGATGAAAAGGAAATTTCACAATAGTGACACATAAATTTATCGTAAATGGTTCATCAACTCTCTGATCATATAATAATAACCGTCTTTAGATCAACGGCATACTGCCTTACATTGACGATGTCTTTGTAGATGAATTGTTTTTCCTCCATAAAAATATTCAAGGCAAGTTGATTTCCTTCTTTGGTAAAAGGCTTTTCCAAGGAAAAATACTAATATTTTAGACAGATGAATTTGAAGAGAATTAAAATGTTTGTACTAAAGAGAATGTAGAATGGTGGTGGGGGAGATTATAAAAGATTATGGAAAGGTTGACAAAGTTTTTTTTGGTCCCTCCAATTCCAAAACTTACCTTGCCTTGACGGTTGCAATAAACCCATCAAAACGGACAACTTTCATCACAATAAGTTTGAACAATCTTACTTTGCCTTATTTGGTCATGTAAATGCAACTTATCAGAGATAAATAATCTTTCCAAGTTACACTCGTTTGAGTTGAATAAGAATTAGCTTGAAGAAAAATATTCGAGAATATGTGCTTTGAAATAAGCTATTGTTAGACTTTATAGACAGCTACAACATATTTACCATAATTGTTCATGGTGATGATGATGAACAAGATGGGAACGATGATGATACAATCTTGAAGAAATATGCTTCAAAGTTCTTTGAAAATTGGCAAACTGTTTGCAAAACCATGAAACGAAACCAATCCAATGACAAAGAATGGCAATAAAGTTGTTTTGAAAATGTAAGGAAATAAAAAATCTTAAACCTTTTAGTTCAAATTTTATAGTTTATTTCTAATAACTAAAAATTTTAGAGCGCGCTCATGCCTGCTTATACTTGTGGATTGTTGTAATAACATGATGATGTCATTTTGAAATACCTTTAGTCAAGGTGTGCTCATAAACTTGTTTTGCTCATGAAAAAGAAATTAATCCCTTCGTCTTTTTGTTCGTTTTATTTTTAACAAAGAAGGAAGACCGACAAGGTGGGAAGGAATTTTCACATAAACTGAACTTAATATTAGCAAAATCCCATTAATATTATAAAAAACATAAAACCTAAACCAATCTAACGGATATGCATTCATAAAGGGGCGGTGTGATCACGAAAGAAATTAATGACTTTTGTTGTAGTAGGAGTGGGCTCGTTTTAAAGGGGAAACCGGTATCAAAAATATCTTTGCAAAATTTGTATACTGGACATATGTGTTCGCTGACTGTTGGCGCATTTTGTAATATTTTTAGTAGGACAATGGCATAGCAAGTTATGTTCGTTGAGGAATTTTTTGCTACACAAACCGGCGAGAGCTATGTAATGGCATCATTATAACAATGAGATCATCTTTTGATTGAAAACAAAAAGCATCGTTATATTTTTCTCTGGACTTTGTACTGGAAAATACCTAATAACAGAATGTAGCTAAAAGCTGACACATGACATTGAAGATGATGTCATCGCAAGGTTCAATCTGGTCTTGCCAATGGCTCATCGTTGCTATCCTCTAATTTATTCACTTTTCAATAACGCACAAAGAACTTTGTATTACGTGATATTGACATTGAACTGCATTAGAGAGCACATTAGATCATTTACCCAATTATATAGTGTCTTTGTCAACAATTAATAAAATCTATACGTTCAGCGAAACGAAAATTTAATTTCATTTGGTATACGTAGTTTTTACGCATTTCTATTATAACGCAATGATATGACAGATATACAAAAACTTAGCATTTATTAAAGCATCCAGATAAATCCAGACATTTCCTACAAATTATACATTTTAGTGTGATATGCATCTTTAAATTAGCTTTCAAAGAAGATGCTTGTTAATTAGGAATAAAAGACAAGCTGTAAATCAATCAAGTCATCAAAACTATGGGACAAAACTTTAATTTTTATATGTGTCCTTTTTTGCAGATCAATTCCAAATACAATGAACAACATGCCCACGAAGTACTGGACTGGATCGCCCACATTACCGGCTTGCACATTAACACTTCTGGTGACATGGACAACCTGTATGAAACTCTTAAAGATGGCACCATACTTTGCAAGTAAGATTTTTTTATTTATTAATAATTGCTGAATTGCAAAATCCAACTTTTAAAAGCTATCATAATCGTTTTTTTTTTGTTTTAGCCTTGTCAACCAATTCCAATCGGGAATCGTAAAGAAAGTAAACACTTCAACAATGGCATTCAAGTGCATGGAAAACATTAACAATTTCCTGCTTGCAATTACGGATCTTGGGGTTCCCAAACAAGAGCAATTTCAAACTGTAGACTTGTGGGAAAAGCAAAATCTTACTTCTGTAGTGATCTGTCTTCAAGCTCTTGCCAGGAAAGGACAAACTTATGGACTTCCAGGATTTGGGCCAAAGGAAGCCACTAAAAATGTCCGTAACTTTTCTGAGGAGCAACTCAAAGCCAGTGATGGAATCATCAGTCTTCAATACGGAAGTAATAAAGGAGCCAACCAGTCTGGAATCAATTTTGGAAACACACGCCACATGTAATTTTTCTCATCACCGTCCATTAATCCAACTTTATGAGATTACAACTATGTAATTAGGCCCACATCAATAAAGATTTGCATAAATAATAAACTTTATGTGACAAATTCTGCCATGATTGTTTATTCTGTCCAACATTCCAATTAACATTACATAAAATTATTTGATTGAACTTTATACTTTGCACTACTGTGTAATACATAATTTATATGTAGCTTTTCTGTCGCGCGATAAGTAGTATTATTTGTTTTGCTTTATTTTTTTAATATTTTGCTTTATTTTAAGAAAATTCAGCTTACATATTCCATTCTTGATTTAGTTTTTCTTAACTGCTACAAGTTTTCCTTAATACCGATGTATACATTAACGCTAGTGATTATAACACGTAAAAGACTTTATTCAGCCATTACCTGATCAATGTGTTTGGAAACCTTTTACAAAAATATACTTTTGTATTTTATTTGGTGAGCAAAAACGACAAATAAATTCTGATATATTTTGCCGTGGAATAAAATAAATGTGAACTCCTTCATAAAACGACTTTTTGTACGAATTTGTTTTATTTGTTTATTTCTTGTAATAATAATAGCAACAACATATATCTTTAAAATATCTTTAGAATCAGAATGTTCATGGTTTGATCACAAAATTTGATAGTAGCAAAAGTAGCTTTCTGTTTGAACATCTTTATGTATTGGGTATCGAATACAAATCAACGGATGGATGCAGATCTATGAATTACAAAGACTGGCAAATATCATACCTATTACAATTAAAATTATTTAGGTAATTACATGACTGATTGACGATGAGACTAAAGAAATTTCTTGTGTACTACTATTTAGATCTTTAGTTCCGTCATTTAATAAAATAGCAACGATAATATCATTATTGTTTCATTTTGTATTAAAATATGAAATTCTGAATAGCTATAACACTTATTTTTAATAGTTTCTTTCTGAACGGGTTGGTATAATGACTCTGAGGTGGTGACAACACTTAGATTGAATGTTAGCAGTTAGCAAGTTAAGTAAGTTGAGTTAGCATTTATATACCACAGAATATTTCAATAAGCAATTAACTGCAATATTAGATTTAAACATGTAGTAGTACATATGATAAGCCATCTAAATAATAGGGAATTCCCATTAGGGATATTAAATGCTCTACGATTAGGTACATTATATAACTTAACAAGAATCAATTGCCTCATTATACACAAAAATGTAAATATTTGCATATACTATGCATAGGTATTTTATTAAGAAACATCGTTGAATAATAATTATTTCAAATCACTCAGACTTTTGTGCTTTCAATGCTCCATTAGTAATGGCTTCTGCTCCGTTCCCAACATTCCCATTTCCGTTGTGAGTGTTTCCATTTTGAAGTTTCTTTTTATTTTCCATTATTTCCATAGCTCTCCTCTCTCGTGCTGCTTCGTCGCGATGTTTCCGTTTGATTCTAGCATATGGCCCAATGTCTGGATCCGTAACAAAATCGTAAAGAACTTGAACCCAAGAATCATGATGAGGCAAAGTGTCGTAATACTCCCGAGCAATTTCCCTGAGCTGCAATATAAACCATAAATTATACCAAATGAAAGATAATTGTACAATTTGTATGAAGAAAACCATTATAAATACACAAGTTTTGAAATTACCTTTGGCAAATTGCAGCCTGGAACAGCAGGAAAGTCATGATGTTCATTGTGATAACCAACATTGAACGTCACGCAGTTTAAGATTCCATAATATGAGTATGTTTCATAACCTTTACGGAACATGTAGTGCTCAGATATGAAGTGACCAGCAACAGGATGAGCACCCATGGCAAGGAGTGAACCACCGATAAGATAGAATAAGGCCTTGCCTCCATAGTAGTAGTAAACATAAAAGTCGAAAGTTAACTGAATGACGGTGTTGATTATTTCGAGCCACCCTGGTGGTTTTGGGTACGTAAGCACAGGTCTGAGCGCATAAAATAACGGTTGAAGAAGAACCCAGCAAAACTTTCCAAAAGTGTTACAAAACAACTTGGCTTCGATGTATGTTGGTATGTCTGTATCAAAGACTTCATCTCCTTGATACTGTAAAGTATTCAATAGAATTAATTATATTCTCTGAACAATCGTATTAAATAGTAAAAACTGTCGAATTACCCTATGATGTTCCAGGTGATACTTTTTAAATGAGATTGAAAAGGGAATTCCAATCGGAATATTTGCAAAGAATCCGAATATCCTGTTTGCCATGGGTCTCGCATGTCCAAAAGCCAGATTATGTGCAATTTCATGTATAGCTATTTAGAAAAGACAGCATTTAACGACAATGACAACATTGCAAATTTCATATTTAATTTTCAATCTTAATTTCATGCTTACCCAGCATCAAGGCATGATTGATAACTCCGCCAAAGCAGTATGCTAGTAAGAACACATACAACCATCTCATGTCCGCAACCACTGTGACCATATAGCATTGTATTAGGACTAGAAGAGTAACTTTCCATTTCATATTATGATCATATCCAAAAAGTTCCTTGATCTGGGGATACTTTTCTGAAAGAAATAAATTTAAAAAGTTAATAATGCACCAAAGTTCAAGTGCCAACTTTTGTTCTATTCCATATGGTTATTGTCCCGCAATAAAAAATGTGCATACATATTAAGCAACTGTCTGCATCAATTGCTATCTCTAAAAAATCGTTTGTCCACTTGAATTGTTAAGAATAATGCGACCCAATTATTCATGCGGATATGGCATGGTGAATATAGGGCGTGGAAAATGAAAATACATGCCTGCGCATAAACTGATGGTTAATTAGTTGGAATAGTACCAAGTGAATAAATAGACCTAAAACCATAAATATTTCAGAATCAAATGTCAGATTCCAAATAATACATGGAAATTGTCACGTTGCCATTATTGATCAATCATTCGATTCTTGATATCATTTGCGATATTGCAAAAGTCATCAATTTTTCTAACAATTTGAATCGCAAAGTCTAATACAAAGTTTATCTGTAAGTCTGGCATAGACAGAGAGACAATGACACGCTATATTATTCAAAACATTATCGCTTCAGATCAAATATTTAACAAAAATTTGTACTACAAGAGTTGTGTTTTTGATGTTTTTCGCAGTATTTTGTAAGCTTTGGCCTTATCAAAGCCGCTCCTTGATATGATATGACATGATATGGAGCAAACAATAAGCAAACGTCACTCTAACAATTTGTAAAATTCATTCACCCTTTCCAAGTGACATCCACGAGATATGAAATAATTCTAATGAATAGATTGAGTAATAAAAAGATATTAACATGTGTAACAAAACTCTGGACATTTTCCATAAGCCCTATTATTCATATAACCTCAAAAAATCGTTTTCAGAACCCGTATATCAAAATATCAATAGTGATACACACGTGCAGTATTTGAAATGTACATAGGTTCATTGCTGATGAGATAAGAATAAAAATGAATGAATGAACTATAAATCCCTTAACGTAATATACAGCATTGAACTATGACCTTACAATTTAAATCCCCGAAATAAACATTAATTCATATGTTCGAAGAGTCGCAATTGCATAGTTTAAATATTTGTTTTCGAAATCTTCCTCAAACAATGACGAATGCAGTTTTCGGCTTAACAAAGCTGAATTGAGCAATAAAGAATGACAATAGAATAGAGAAGTGTGCTTTGCTGGCAGTTTAAAACTAGAATAATAGCTCCATTAAATCTTAATTGGATTGTTTGATTTCTTTCTTAAAGACTCACTCAAAATTTCTCCTCTTCTAGCCGCATGTGGCTCATCTGTATCCGTCCACTCAAAGTCCGTTCTTGAAACGTGCTGCCCCATTCTTATTGATTCACTTGTGTCCTCTCGAACTATTCAAGTGGCCGTTTTTAGTTTCTTTAATCCTTTTCAAATCACATTTGCCACTTATCCAATGCAAACTCAGAAACACTTACTTGGGCACTTAAGAAGGTCTTGAGAAAGTACTTGAGAAAAACTGTCCCCTCTTCAAAGTTACTGGTTTGTGTAAAGTGGAATTATAACTAATAGTAAACTGAAGACTACACTCCTTGAAGTGAGATCAGCTTTAACAATCATCTATTAAAATATTCTTTGTTCACAAGTCAACAGTCACAACAAGAATTAAATGAAATCTGACACCCGTTGAAACCGCGTCGTATTGAGTCAGCAGAGTCATTCCATTTCCAGTGATTATTACTGCACTTTTCCAGTCAGTTTTTACAAAACCTGAAATACAAAACCAAACAAATTAATCAAATATTTACACACAGTTTCATAGTATTGCATAACCCGCAAATGAACAATCCTTAAAAATCGATATTATTAATTTTAGAAGAGAAAACCGAACCTTGCAGATAGCTTCTATAAAACTAATCTATTCATTTTTAAATCCTGTATTTATTATGTTATCTGATCTGATAGCAAAATTTAATCGATTTAGTGGAAATAAATGTTTTTCCCAGTGGACATGAATATCGGCAAACACTTTGACAAACCCTTCCGTTTGTTGTTAATTTCCCACAAAAATCAATAAATCATTAGCCTCATATTTGTAATATTCCTACGCTGACAAATTGCACTTTATATCGCAAAATATGAATCAAGTTGGACTCTTGTCAGTACGGAAAATCTATACCAGCTGATTAATTAAACCTATATCACGACTATTTTATTATCATGTTAATTAATTGTTACCTGTGGCCGTTTTATTATTTCCACTTCCAGTCCCATTCAATGCCACAATCAAACTAACCTTTTAAAATCAATTCATCCTATTCAATTTTTATAACAAAACCTTTCCATTCAGTTTTTAAAACTCCCATTCATTACAAACATACAAACAAGAGAGATTTAATGTTAAACTTACAATCAAGCGCAGTAAAAGTATCAAACATCCAATCCAGGTTAAATCCTTTCAATTTATCATTAATTTATCGTAGTGGTGGTGTTCACATGCATTTTTGCACACTATAAAATTGCATAATTGAGTTGAATAACTAAAATTCATATAAAACTGCAAAAAAAACAATCAATGAATTGCAAAAAATGTTATAAACTTGATATCGCGAACCATATGATGACCAAAAAGTATGATCTTACCTTTCTAATGAACAATATCATTTGAGAAGTGTGAAATTGTGTGTAAAGTTGAGTGAGAGAAGTGTATTCAGTCGAATTCATCATCATCAAATCATCCTTGTTCAATGCTTAGCGGTTTTAGAAGAGCGGCTCGTATTATGCAATCTTTTATGCGCTGATTTTAATATGACTCAAATTTAAACTGCTCTCATTTTCAAGTATGCAGAATTATATAACTTACTTTTGATACATACAGGTTTGTAGGTGTGGGTGGTAAATTATGCTGCATGATGCTGGTGAATATTTTGCTTCATTAATCTGAATTGCTGAAATATGGAAGTATTGGTCGGAAACTCATTGAAATGATGAATTTTGGCTTTATAAAGATAACTAAAATAGTTATTACTGGTATATGATTTGGATGGGGGTTTAGCGAATACATAGCCATTGAGGAAATTAAGGGTAACAAAGCAAAGTCAATGAAGATTGATGTACAACCATGCAATTACATTTAAGCTTGTTTCATGAGGATAATACAGACGTCATCACAATAATCGGCGTCTTTTAGAGTTAATTGACTTGAATATGCAATTTCATGATTTTCTTCCACTGCTTGTTTTATATACAATGCTGATTTAATCCGAGTTTATGACCAATTCGTTATTACAAACGATACTCAAAGTAATATTGTGAAATGTTTATTTTGCATAAAATGTAAAATTTCATTATTTATTTGGATCCTGGCTTTCCAGGAGCTCCAGCTCCGTCTCCTTTGTCATTTCCGGGTGCACCTGGCTCTCCACTACAAGAGAAAAGGCACCAACGCTTTTCTTTGTTGGAGTAGCTGTAACTGTATGATCCCGGTCCAGAGTGCGAATCAGAATCTGGAAATGAAGGGGTAAATTGAAAAAATTGTTGACTGACTGGTGAATATAATTTCAATTAAATACTTACGGGACCCTTCTGGCCCTGAATTTACTATTGGAGGTCCAACGGGTCCTCCACTTTGTTCAGGAACTTTGCTGTCAGTCTTTCCACATAATGCTGTTTGGAATGGGAACATAAAAATGTATTTAGGAATGTTAAAAAATTGTCTTAATTCTTCTGGTTACCAAGTTGGAGGCAGCATCCAACCACAAATAAAGCCAAAAGTAAACGCATGTTTAGGTTTTCCATTTTTACAGGATTAATATGAGTATGTTTTTCTTTTTAGTGAATGATTGTTCGAAACCAAATGTATTTCTGTGACTGAAATGTAATACTGTTATAATTTTAGTTTATATGCTCAGTTTTGCATCTAGTAAATTGTATATAGATTACGATATTCGGAAGTGATTCATCATTTGTCAAGTTAATACAGGATTTTACTTTAATTAACATTTCCAGGAGTTTCATTTTCTTACCATTACAAATGATTCATAAAATTTTCCTCAATGGTTACTTTCCGATTGAAAGGTAAAAAAGATACATATTGCCATCAAGATTTATGACATTGTAGATTTGGCGACACGATTTTCTGTGTTGGTTTATTAATATTTTTTAAACACATTACGTTTCCGTTTAAATTCTCCGGGTTCCAGGCGAACCGGGCCTGCCAAAAGATCCACCTCTACCTCCAACTCCTGAACCTGAACCCAAAATTAAATCCTCCGGATCCATGTCTCCTGGGCTTCCAGCCTCACCTGCATTCCCTCCTCTTCCTCCACTTGCAGAAGAAATTTGAACTAAAAAATTGGAACACGTAAAATTGTTATAATATACTGCATTGTTATGTATAAGGTCAACTATTAATTAATTTGCAATACCTGACGTTGCCACCATGAAAATGACGACAAAAAGCAGAAAGAATGACAATTTAGAGAAATTCATTTTGAAAAGTGCTTTGTAAAACTTTTGTTTCAACAGAAAGTGCTAGGTACAATGCATTAAACTTGAAGACTACACTGGTTTTCTGCGTTAATATAAATCTTCAATGAAAATCGTTGTCATTTTATACTGTGTCACTTTGACTCTTGCCTAATACTCTGACGTAAGTCATTAGAGAAAGCTTTAGCTATAATTATATTCCATCACATCTTTAAATACCTTCTTCCAAGTATTTAAATAAACGCATGACACTAATTCTAAGAATCAAAACGGAAGAATTTTGAGTTCATGTGTGCATGGTAAAATCTTTATTTCAAGTGAATACATATTTGATAAGATAAATGACAATTTGCAGTTTACTTTCCTGTTTGGAATAATATTTTAATTTTAGTGATTCATAAACGAAATGAACGTAAGTTAAACATTATTAACGAGGAAATGGCGTGACGTTTATGTAAAGAGTTGAATATTTATTATTTTCCTTTGTTTTTTAGAACTTTTTTTTAAAAAAATATATATGTAAGTTTAAAATCTTCCCCCAGGTTGACCTGGTCGTCCAGCAGAGCCTCCTGCGCCACCACAAGATGAACAAGCAACGCGTCCCCTGTAACGTTTAGGTCGACTCATTCCAACTGGAACTTGATTAAATAAAATATTCATTCATAATTAAAAATTCATCAACATACAAAGATTTTTGAAATCTTACCTGGAGGTCCAACAACTGCATCGCTTTTTGATACTGTTGAGTTTGGTTTAGTTACTGGTGTGGAGTCAACAGATGCAAAAGCTAATAATAAAAAATCGTTACATAATAATTGATCTGTCAAAATTAAATCGAGTCAATTTTTTACCTGAGCACTCCATCACTGCCATTGCAAAAACGATGCAGGCAAGCGAAGCTAAAAAGAAACGACTATTCCCAAACATTTTTTGTGATTTTTGGAAAAAATAATTTCTTTTGAGAATAAGAGACTTTTTTAACAGTTGTTTAAAAATACTGATGAACAAAATTCGCTGACGCACATTCTTTATATATACCTACCATCACATGAAATTGGAAACATTTTACTTACTAGAACGAACGTGCTTTTAAAATCAAGATAAGCTAGCAGTATACTCAAAATTCTTTGAATTTTTACCAGAAAATTCCTAGTTCTATTTTACAATTTCATTACAATTATATCTTGCATTTCTCACGAAAGCTTACAAAAATTGTTTAAGGTAGCGGTATAACATGACACTATGCTCGTGATCTATTTTACTGTTTGCCTAAAATTCAAACTAAAGTCATTAGTAATTTCCAAAAACTTTATCAGTTGTATATGTTGCATCTTACCCCAATGATTTGATTTGCTTAGAAACAACATTTTACATCACATTATTAAATGTTTTTTAACTAATTTTTATTGACTGACTAATAATTTTTAGTCAGTCAGGATGATGATAAAAATTGCTTCAATATGGAAATTATATGCTTCAAAATGAAGTCGATTTTAATAGTTTTTGCCTTTTTATACTTGATTTATCAAGCTAACGGTCAATGCTCTATTACCAACTGTAAAGGACGAGGGATATGTAATACAACTACGGATGAATGCATATGTGAGCACCCGTGGATGGGAAGAGATTGTGAAGCAAGGGACTATTGTCTAAAGGAGCCTGAATCAGGCACTGGCAACTGGGGAGAAAGATATTGTAAGAATGGTGGAGTATGCATAAATTCGAATAAAACAATGAAAAAATGGGAGTGTATATGTCCTCAAGATTATCTCGGTTTGGAGTGTGGAATACGAGATCCTTGTATATATGATCCGAATGGCAATACTTGGAACGAAGGGATTACCTGTTTGAATGGAGCAAGTTGTAAAAGGCAGTTAAGCAAAAAGAAAAAGTTTAAATGTAACTGTACAGAAACGTTCTTGACTTCAAGATGCAAATATCAGAATCCTTGCTTAATAAATCTCGATGACCCTATTTGCAAAAACAATGCAACTTGTTTGCATATGTTAGATGGAGACAACCCTCCAGGCGTAAAGTGTGAATGCGAACAGGGCTTTAAGGGAAAATATTGCCAATTCAGGGATCCTTGTCAAAATCCTAAAGAAAACAAGTGCAGACCAAATTCTACCTGTATAAGGGTCAGCGACTACAATTTGACATGTAAATGTCAAAAACCACATTGGTTTGGAAGGACTTGTTGGAACGAGGATTTATGCCGCCAACCGCACGAACTAAAAGGGCGATGTCCTCATAACACACTTCATACAGATTGTCCAGCCTGTAGAAATGGTGCCTTGGGTTGCTTGAGACTTAATGATACAGAGTACAATTGCAACTGCTCAAGTGACTATTGGGGAAGATTATGTGATTTCCTTAAAAGTGTGACAATAGTCATACCAGAACAAGTTGTGATGGAGAATGGAAACTTTTCTGGCATCGTCACCCAAGAAAAAACTGTTTTTGAGGCATTGGCTGGTCAGACGTATACATACTATTTTGTGGTTTTGAGGCATGGGGAGTTTACCGATTATGTTGTGGAACTAGAAAAGGGAGACAATTACACAATTGCATGGGAAGCGTTCCGACCCGTGGAACAAATAATAAATGACAAAGTTCGCTCGGCTGTGCAAAAATTTAGTACGCTAAAAGAATATGCTTTATCAAATTATATTTAGTTCTGATCCAATTATCTAATAATCCTTTACATTATTCTGCCAGAAATTCCAGGCTGGCCAGCATATTTTTATAAAATTAATCACACGTATGATGAAGGAGACCATGTTATTCTGTTTGACTCTCGATCGAATATAACCGTTGTGTCATTTAATGATACCTTTAATGTTCCATACCAAAACTCAACAGTTTATATTAAAGCTGTTCTTGCTCCAGAAGTGAAATGCATTCCCACAACAAAATTACTGCACGTGTAAGTTTGATGAATTGAATTTGATTGTATATTATTGCTTAATTGCCTACGACTTGATAATTAAGTACATACCTATATTCATCATAATTTAAATAGATCTCACGATAGAAATAAGCCAGTAGAGTATAAACGTACAGATTATATTAACATTGAGGCGGAAATGAATTTTGACTGTCTTGGGGATGAGATTCTCTTTGAAGAAATTAGCTCCAACTACGAAGCCCACTTTCATTTTGAATGGAAGTTGTTTCATTTGGTGCCTTGGGACCCAGCTCCGTCATTTCAAAATGATGTACATGCAGAACTTTTAACACCAATTACAGAGAAAAACGTTGAATTTAAAGACCGCACTTTACTGGAAGGGCTGTATCAAATTGAGTGCACCGCTTATGAAAAGGTTGAGGGTGTTGACTATGGGAAATCAGATTTGGGCTTCTTCAAAGTTCTTAATAGTCCACCCCAGATTATTCTTGATGGAGGAGTAGATTTAACAGTGGATGGGGATAATGAGATTGTTTTAGATGCGAGTCAGTCAATAGATGATAGCTTTCCAGAAGAGTCTGAAAATCTTGAATTTACTTGGGAATGCATGAATAACTGTACAAAAGGGCCTTGGCATGGGCCAATTGCTACAATTCCACCATTGACATTTGAGTCTGGGTCCAACCAAACCATATTCCTCCGTGTGCGCAGTAATCACGCAAATAATCAAGCCTCCAAGAAAATCAAGCTTCATGTAAGAAGTAAGGCATCCGCAATGGTCAACTGTGTAGAAAATTGCAAAAATTTCAACCCAGGAGATGAAATCGACTTTGAGTGTATCTACACAATAAACAACAAGAGTGGTCCACTGGAAGATATCAGTTGGAGTTGGGATCCACTGAATGAAATATCCCCAATGATTGTTGAAGATAAGCCAAACCTTGCAAGTGTGACTTTACCCCGTGTCACGACGACTGTCAAACCAAAACATATAATTTGCACTGTGTCACCAAACGGATTGGAGCCAATCGTTTCCAAATTCCCGATAAAAATAAATCTTCCTCCTATCCCCACTGGAACTTGCTACGTTACCCCAACAAAGGGTGTATATTTGAAGACAAAGTTTAACATAACTTGTGACCCATTTTCGGATGATCACGTTCCAGTATCCTACAGTTATTATGTAAAGGTGCCAAGTCAAACGGAGCTCGTAAAGAATTTGGAAAACAAGTTGTTGTTCGGATACGATACAAATACGGAAATGCATGATGTTTACCTTCCATACGGAGATAAATATAATGATTGGCATCTTACCCTTGTGGTTGAGGTTACGGATGACAATGATTTGTCCACAGAGCTGGAGACTGTCGTTCAAGTAAGTCGACCTCCTGACAGCGAGATTCCAGACCTGTTTCAGGACTTGATTTTGAAGAATACTTCTTCAATGAGGAAAAAATTTCATGAAGGGGGTAAGCAGGCAGCACTGCAACTTCAAATGATTGCTTTATACGGAATAAGTGATGAGCAAATTGCACAGTCCTTGTCAGAAGAGGATGAAAAGATTTTGAAAGACTTTTCTGCAAAGAGTTTATTAGAGGATAAGACTTTTATGTTTAAAGACATTGAGCAAATGCTAGATTCTCTTCATATTCTGGATCATGTGGAGGATCGACCAGAAATTGAAGTGTTTAAAAATGTGAGTCGAGTACTTTTCAAAGGGACTGCACTCCTTAGTGAATTTGTTCATCATCCATTAAAAAATACACCCCCTGCAGATGTTGAAACCCTCGTTGTGTAAGAAGATAATATTTTGAATTTTGAATTACATAATAATTATGTGAAATTCACCAATAACTGTAGTTATTACATATTTCATGGATTTCATCCATAGTGCTGGTGTGGACTCTTCAATGAGAATTTTACAGGCTTCCTATCAATTTTGTAAAGAGCCACTTTCTCGCCAGCCCACCTTGTTGTCCAGAGTTAATCACAGGGATGTATTGGATTATGACAAGAATGACGATGAAGGGAGAGATTATTTTACTGAACTAAGAGATGCCAATAACTTGTTTGAATCTGAAGATAATGACGAATCCATTTCAGATTCAGCAGCTCCAGAAGTACAAGAGGTATGTATTGTTAAAAAATTAAAGGTGTTTGATAAATTTACAAAGCTAAAAAAGCTTCATATTCCCTTTAAGCTGGCCAAGATATCGCACAATTCGCTAAATTCATTAGCACAAGCCGGTGACGCTGGGATAGCTTACCAGGGATTCAATGGTGCTGAGGATGAGACAATGAAATATGTCAGTTTGTATGGAAAAGTTTTACCTCCAAACTCATCGGGCATTAATGTAACATTGAACACGCTTTCGCCACACTCGGAAGTTCGATTTGTCATGTCTCAGGATGTTTTAGATGTCATACAGAATATCAGCAATAAACCAATGGATATTCTTGTAACAGAATCAACAGTCAATGCATTTTGTGATGATAGTTCAGCACACCCTCAAACTCCTCTGGTAGATGTCAATATAAAAGATGAAGAAACTCATGTAGGAGTCCCATTAAGAAATCTTCCTGTCCCTTTGGAAATTAGTTTGGAGTTTATGGGTCGACTCACAAAGGCCGAAAAGGATGCTGGAAAGACTGTTATCACTACAGAGATTTGGCCAGCTTGGGATATTGACAATGAATTCCAACCTGAATTTCCAATCATCACCATGTTTCTTCCATACAATGCCAAAGTTGGCATTCAAATCAGTGAGCTTTCATCGCCCACCATGAGCTTTAAAATTGCAGTAGTAAAGGACAGAGTGACTGCTTTGCATTCTTTTTGTTCGGATGATACACTTGTTGAACTTGAAGAAGGTGGTCTATCCACTGAATTTGAGTCGGAGGAAGCTCCCTTGGGTGCAAATCCAGAAGAACCTTATTTGGAATATAATATTGCAATTTTGCCATTTGATTCCGATCCACAGAATCACGGCACATTTCAAAACTTTTCGATTGTGTTTACTCGCGTCAGTTGCTTGTACAGAAATGTCGACAAAAAGTTTTGGTCAGAGGAAGGTTGCCTTGTCAAGGATGTGAGGAAGAGCAACAAGGATGCCCATCCAGAGATTGTTACATGTCTTTGCAATCACGCTAGTATATTTGCTGGAGCTCATTTTGTCATTCCCCATACCATTCAAAATTCAAACGTGTTCACTGACTTTACCTTGGAAAAGCTTGAAAAGAATCCGATTGTGCTCATCACTATTTGTGTACTCCTCAGCCTCTACGTGATTGGCTTGCTCATTTGCAGATATTTGGACACGAGGGATGAGAAAAAGAGTGTTGGATTGACCATTATGGCAGACTTGAGGGAAAGCACTTTAGATAGATACTATTTGATTACGGTGATGACTGGATCTAATCTTTGGGCTGGAACTTCCTCGTGTGTTTGCCTTTCTATTTATGGTTCCAACGGCAGAAGTCAGATTTATACGCTGAAAGATAAAAATTCCACAGTATTCAGACGAGGTGCAGTCGACACATTTGTCGTGCCGTGTGACATTGAATTGGGAGAGTTGACAAAAATTCGAATATGGACAGATTACTCTGGTCATGATCCTGCTTGGTATTGTGGAAGAATTATGATTCGGCATATTGCATCTGAACGAAAATGGTTCTTTTATGTCAATCGGTGGTTAAGAGTGACCGCAGACGAGAGCACAGTGATATTTGAAAGTCCTGCAACGACCAGGGAAGAACGAAAGAAATTTGGAACTAGGTTTAGAGAGAACCTTGATCATCAAATTGAGAATGCAATGTTGTGGGAAAGTTTGTATAGGTATTGCTCTGCAAGTACCTTTACTCGTTGTCAAAGACTGAGTTGTGCCTTTGCACTGTTAATGTCCTACCTTTTAATTGACATTATGGCTGCAGGAATAGTTACAGAAGATGCAGAAGGAATGTTTGAGTTTGGAGACTACACGATTGACTTGTTTGCATTTTATCAGAAAATGCACGTAATTATATTGACAATGCCATTTGGAATTATAATTGTAGGATTGTTCCGAAACATTAATCCACGGTATATTCCGACATTAATTATTTGGAAAAATGTTGTTCCTGCAACGACTGCGATTGGGGAAAAGAACATTTTTATTCCAACTGTACATGGAGAAAAAAACGTAAAACCTACTACTACAACCACAACAAAGAAAGTAGTAAAGAGAGACAAACCAGTAAATGACAATAATACCAAGACACGTATAAGCATTTTTGACAATTTTGATGATGATGCGGATGAGGATGAAGAAGAAAACGAGGTCGACCAACCGGAAGATGACCAAAAAGAAGATGATGATTCTTCTGATTCTACTAACGATTCAATAACTGAACCTGAGAAAGTTACCATACATGGAAAAAGGGAAAGTCTGAGGGCTAATGTGGTGAGGGCTGATGTGGCGAAGACAAGTGTGACTTTGGAACCAGACAGACTGTCAGTTTCTTCTGCATCCAGCTTTTCCATTCCATCCACAGACATTCCAATGTTGGAGGGTTGGATTGAACAACGAATCCAATACAATAAGCAACAACATCGAGATAAATGGGATAGTGGAGTTTCCACTGAGGATGAAGATTTGACCGACGCTGATTTGTTTGAAGAAGAGTTTACAAATTGTTTAGACGTGAAACAAGATCAGGAAGACTGGGAAGTTATTAATTTAAGGAGATTGGGAAGGCGAGCCATGACCCGTGCAGTTCGAGATTATGATCCAGACTCGTTCATTTTTAAAGGGGAACATGATATTTCTAATTTGGAGAAACTTATTGATAAGAGAATATTGGAAGGGAGAAAAAAGCCAAAAAGTGGACAGGAGGAAGAGGAGAAGGATGATAATGATGATAATTACAAAGTATTAAAGAATGAATCCACACCACATAATGAAGAATCACCGCCCGCTATTATTGAGTCTTTCCCGAAAAAAATAAAAAAGGAAAAGAAAAAGAAGGAGAAGGAGAAGAAGAAAGAAAAAAAGAAGAAACAAAAGGATAATAGCAACAATATGCGAAATTCAATCAAAACTCTATTTCAGAAAGTGGGAAAGAAGGCGATTTCACCTTGGAAGAAAGTTTTAACGGACGAGTATTTGGAAGAAATTGACGAAGAATTGGAAAAGGAAATTGAGAATAGAGAATTTGTTCAAAATAAAGTAAATTGGGAGAATCAGATTGCTTTGGAGCTGTGTTTACTTCCCAAAGTTGATAGACCCATTTTGAGCTGGCCTTGGTGGTTCATTTTTATTGCTTGGATTGTTTGCATTGCAGTAATTTTTGCTGCCGCAGGATTCACTGTTCTGTTTGGGGTTCATTATGGACATTTAAGAAGTATGCAGTGGTTGCAGCATTTTGTTTGCTCGGCCGTTATCAGTAGAATAATTGTCCAACCTGCAAATGCCGTTATCATTACTCTGCTTGTTACAACATTTGGCAAGAAACATCGAATGCAAGAAAGACTCCAAGTTGTAATCGAAGATAGTCAAAATTCGGCATTTCTTAGAGAAAGGAGACCTTACAGTTTTAGCATTTTCAAGTCTTATAAAACATACGGACCCTTGAATGGAAACGAAATCTTTGTAAGAATAAAACTAAAAAAGTATAGTGATTAATAATTATGAAGATGAACAGAAATAACTTTTTTCATTTCAACAATTTCTTATAGAGACTATCAATAAAAGCTAGAAGAAGAAAAGAGTTACGACAGAAGCTGATACGATTGATTCTCTGTGTCTTTTTGTTAATTCCATTGATTGGTTTTTCCCACTCTGGTCATAATCACTATGTAAGTTGATATTTAATTAGATTTCAAAGGCATCTTACATATTATGGCCTATTAATAATCTTTCTTCTTCTTTTTCAGAACTTTGGAGTTACAAAGAACGTTAGAAATATGCTACACCTAAATGATTTGGGAGAGGGAAAGATTCAATTCAAGAATGAAGAATCGTAAGATCATTTTAATTACATGATATATACATATGAACTATATAATATACATTATTCTCTTCTTCACCTATAGGGTTTATACGTACATCAAAGGCACTGTGATTGATATGCTGTTTCCAAAAATTGATTTTAATGGAGACTTTTTAAGTCAACGACCTGGGAAACCAAAGTATTTGTCAGATTCTCAAACGGCATTAATTGGTGTGCCCCGTATCCGCCAGCAACGTGTCAAGCCAGCGGGATGTGAAGGGGACAATTCTCCTCTCACTCATTTTCGCAATAAATGCATAATCAAAAAAGCTTACAAAAAATCTACCCAAGATCGGGGCAACTACAACCCGTTTTGGGTAAAATCGGCAGGAGGCCCTCAAGTGCCCATTTCAGCTAACAATTATGGATGGACATTTCACGGTGAGACCTCCAAGAAAATTCGTTCGTTATCTTTTATTGGTTATCAAGGCCGTTACGATGGAGGTGGATATATTTGGGAACTGGGAAGAACGAGAATGACATCGAAAAGTGTTTTAGAAAATATGAAAAAGACGAGATGGCTTGATCACAGGACAAGAGCAATCTTTATAGAGTTTACTTTGTTGGTTCCAAGCATAAATAAGTTTGTGGACGTTGTACTGCTTATCGAACAGGGACCAACTTGGACCTATTCAGTGTTGTCGTGGATAACTCCAGTTGAGCTGATGCCAATTGAGGAACTTTCGAATAAATCTGATGAAGCTGCTTTGATTTCTACAAGCTTTGGATTGATTTTGATTGTGTTGTTTATCCACATTTTTGTGTTATGTCATGACATGGACAGCGTAAAAAGGCCTGGTTATTTCCCAAAGTCTTGGGATTTTTGGTCAGACGTCATCATTATCCTGTTTACTATAGCCAGCATTTGCGTCTATCTTATGCGATTCTTTGCAGCAAAGGAGTTTTCGGAAACAATGGAATCTGCAAAACACGACACTTATATCAATATACAACGAGCGGCCAGTTGGGACACTATACAAAGAAACGTTTTTAGTATAACTGAAGCTATGGTGTTTATCAAGTTTTGGAAACTTATGATGTTTACGGACAAGATATTTTTGAGTTTTGCGTTGACGATAAAGCTAACCTTTCGTTACGTGCTGGCCTTTTTCTTTATATTATGTATTCTAATTTGTGCTTTTGCACACTCTGGATTCTTCTTGTTTGGAAGGGAGCTCTGGGAGTTTTCAACATGGGGTGAAAGTATGGTGACTCTCATGGATCAGATTCTTGGTATTTCGTTGGTTGAAAAATTTAATCAATCAAAGCCAATTCTGGGTCGGATATATTCCTTTTTGTTTGGCTTTGTCATAATTTTTATCGTCCTCAATTTTGTGGTGGCATTACTTGATCTTGGAGTTCATGAAGCAAAGGAAGTGGTTCACCAACGTCGCGTTTGGCTCACATTTCGGCAGTACTTTCTCAGTATAATCTACAGAACTTTCCCAACATTAAGTTCCGAGTACAGAAAAAAGAAGAAGCAGGCTCACAAAGACTTGAAAACACTGCCTCCGGAACGCATTGCCGCTATGAAGGAGGTGCTTGCAAAACATTTGCACGAGTTTTTGTTAAAGTCTGGACACTACAAAATGAAAGAGATGCAGGAACACTGTAATAAGGTTTTGGCTGGAACCGGCTACCGTGTTAATAGCAAAAAGTGGAAAGTTCAACAAAAGGAGAAACTGGTACAAGAACATCTTGAGGAATTGCGACTGATAACAGCAGCCTATTTTAAAGAAAAGCTTGGACATGATCTTAAACCAGAAGAGCTGAAAGAATATGCAGAATTCAACAAAGCTATTGTCAAGTTGAGGATTCAAAGAGTTGGAAAGAAACTATCCCAGTTGGAGGAGAAAGTGGATAATTTTGTGAATGAATTTAATGAAAAAATTTCCAAACAATCCATTGGACAAAAATCGTTATTTTTATTTTAATATACAATACTGTGTACAATGTATTGTAATAATATGTTGATCATAAAAGTATTATTATGCAAGTCACTCTATTGTACATTCCATTTTATTGGCATCATCTTCACTTTTGAGATTTTCAGCTTCGTAAAACACTTCGGCAGCATCACACAAACTCAGGAATTTGCTAATTTTAATGTTATGAATGAACCGAGTAATAATTTCCAACTGCGGGTCTTCCTCCTGAGGTTCAAATTGGCTAAAATGATTGCTCACGAGCTTTAAATAAAAAACATAAAAGATTTTTGGAATATTTTTGGTATCATTGAAAGCAACAGAAACGGTTTAATTTTCATTTCACCTCAACAAGCTCTTTTTTCTTTGTAGTTCCCTTTTCATATCCGGACACATCATAAACTTCCACGTACCTTTCCAAGGATTTCTGGTTAAGAGCATCAAAGTCAAATTCAACTTTTGACATTTCACCTTCTTCTTCTTCTAGGTCATTACTTTCCTCTGTATTCTTTCTGTCTGGACATATTATGTTAACAAACTGCTTTGGTATTTTTGTACTTGCACGTGGAAGCATATCAGAACTTGGTGCTTTTTCAATGTAGCATTTATGATAAGGACATATAAACAAGTGGCGGGCCTGTAATTAGTAAATGAATTATTGAAACTTAAAATAATGTGCATTTCGGGCAAGACATCTTTCTTTACTTACTTTAGCATCAGGTTTGGTGTCCATCTTTTTGTCAATCACTAATTCTTTGAGCTCATCAGTAAATTTGTCAGGTCCTGCTTCCAGCTGACAACGATAGAACCCAAAGTCCAAGGCGCAGCAAATTGCGGGTTTTTTCTTTCCCCTAATCTCATTTAACTCTTCGATCGTTTCCGGTCTCGGCTTCTTTTTTGGAGTCAATGGGATCGGCACAGGATTATCTTTGCAGCTTCTTGTTACTGGCCTGCTTCTCGTTGCGGAAGACGTTCCAGCAATTGCTTCTTGTGATGATGATGATGATGATGATGATGCTGGTGCATCATTTTTAGACTTCTTTCTTTTTGGCATATTTAAAACCGTACCAAAATGTTAAAATAGTAAATTTTTCTACTGCTGCTGTAAAAAAATGAAACAAAATTAAAACCCGACTACGCAATTTTTCTGTTTTAATCGTCGGTAAGCTTGTTTCTAAAAATACTCAGAAGTTAAACAATTAACAATGGAAAATTAAAAAATAATAAAAAAGAATAAATTTTTCATTGATATTAGTAGAGGATTTGCCAACAAGAAACATGTGCAACAAAATTCACCATTAAAGCATGCTGGAGTCAGGAATGGGTTATCTACATTTATGCAAATGAAAGCCTTTTAGAAATATGCAAAAGTGATTTCCTTTAGAAATTATGTAGGAATGCGTAAGAAAGATTGGATAAAATCAATAAAAAAACTTTAGATAAAAGGTTTTTGTCATTTGCATATGCTATGTGATGGCTAGGAGCAAGCTCCTCTATTTTAGGCTATTTCGCTCTTAAGAATCTTTATAATTTTGTTTATGCTATTTAATTAATTGCTACATTAAATCCAAAGCTTATTTTAAAGCTTCATGAAATGCAGTTTTGATAATGCAACATAATATAATCAGCTTACTGTTTGCTCGGGCATGTCATTTACTTTTTAAACTCTGAAATAAAATGTTAGAGGGGTTTTTATACACGCCTATATAATACTAGGCAATTAATTGATTCTTTCTAGATAGGTACGCATACAAAACTTGTCCAATTCAACAACTTGACCAATGACATTGCAAACTGTAGCGTAGCCTTTCATTTCCTACGTTTTTTTACCGTTACACTCTCTACTACACATCTTCAAATATAGCCTGTCTAGCTTTCAACTTCCAACGGTGTTCGCATGGTGTAGCGGTTATCACATCTGCCTAACACGCAGATGGTCCCAGGTTCGATCCCTGGTGCGAACAATAATCCTTTTGCTAAAAATTATTTTTACTTCTTTTTGCAGATAAAATGCTTAATTGCGAATTGGTATCATATTCATATTATTATGAGTTCTTTTTATTAAAATGAAAAGCAAGAATTGACCTTATTATGAGTTCTTTTTATTAAAATGAAAAGCAAGAATTGACCTTTTGCTGTTTTCGCTTTTGCGATTTTTAGTGTATGGCTTTTATTTTTTTAAAAATAAACATTGCAGTAAAACGCATCACAGTAATTATTATGTTGCTTCTTCATACAGTAGTAATTGGATTACTTCTTAGCCTCCTGCCAAATCCTCTTGTGAATCTACAGTAAGAATACCAAATAAAATTATATTATACCCAATTACTGAATCTTGTAGCGGTTTTAGCAATGGTTCACCTTTATTTCTGGGAACATAAGTTCTATCATATAAACGTGCGTAAGATTCCGACTCGGAAGTTTTGTCCTGATGATGATGAGCTCGATGATGTTCGTGACGTACATTAACTGGAATAGTATAAGCTAAGGAGCCGGCAGCCTTTTTAGAAATTGGAGGTACAGCAGAATGGACAACGGAACCATCGCCCTGTGAATGATTAATATTAGAAAAACTTTTGATTTAAAAAAATGGTTCTAAATTAAATCTTCATTGTCACTCACAATTCTACTTGTGGTCTCATCTGTATTATCTTTATCTTTGGCAGCAGCATTTGCACTTCCAGCATAGCCTTCCGTTTTATATTTGAGGGAATTTTCTGTATAATAAAGTTCGTCTGGTACGACATGATCCCAGTACTGATCCTTTACCATTTCAGGAAATTCTGCATTCATTTCGTCCACAATCATATAGCTTACGCGAATATTTCTGTCAATTAGCCAATTTACTTCAAAATCATCATCATCTTCTCCAAAAGGGTTCACCATTGTTTCAGCCACTTTCAACCAACCCATCATAAAGAAAAACTCCATAAAGTGGAATACTGGAACGTAAATGTCAATTTTTCCTTCATCCTTGATCATTTGCTTTCCAAGGAGGCATGCAGCGAAATAAACATAAGTGCAGAGGGTTACCACTTGTGTGTATACGATTGGTATACATACCCAGTCGTAGGATAATAAATCTCCGGCCATTGAACGGAATTTGCAAACTTCTTTGATAAAATGATAAAGTGTGACATCGTCTCGAATTCTTCCTTCCTTTCTGGCTCTTTAGAAGAAAGCAAGAAAGAAGCATATCTTGATAAAATTGCAAGCTGCATCTTTAAACTTACTTTTAATTACTTACTTTGCTGCAATGGAACCAGCCCAAACAATGGGCACGTAATATTTTGGACCCTCCAACTTTTCATTTAAATGGTCAATAATTATTTTTTCGTGTGGTAGCAAAAATCCGGCTTCAACTAAGTGATCAAAACTTGGGAAACGGGTTCTAGCTTGAGGACTAATCATCGTGAAAGTTAATATTAAGCATAGGTTTATATAACGAAGAATAGTCCTTCTCATCATCCGTCCTCTTTCATCATGACCTTGTACTCCGGTAGCAACGATAACTGCGCAAGTATCAGGCCACGGAATTGACATAAATTGACTCCACCATCTAGTTACAATTTGGGAAACATAAAATCCCAAAACAAACTGCAGTGGAATAACATTTGATACGTCTTCACAGTAATCCACTAATTGATGGAATCTCCTCTTGTTTACATCATCGACGTCCTTTGGTTCAATCCAAAAGCGGTACACAAAGTTGACAATGTAGAAGAAAATGAGATATAATATTAAATCTGGAAGGACAAGTTTATAAATACTTCCTTTCCACCTGTATGAAAAGAACGGTGTAAATGTGACAGAAGGATTTGCAGATTTTTTATAAAGTTGGCATCTATTCAATTCTCTGTCACCTTGCTAGGAGCTTTCCAAAATTGCCAAACCCTTTACTTCCGGTAGCAACCTCATGCGTGTAAACTACTGTCATTGTTTTTGTCCAGAGAAAAATTATCAAAAACTGCCTCCTCCTAATTGCGGTAGTGATGATGAAAAATTGGTACGTTTCAATTTAGTATTATTATTGCTTTCCACTACTACTACCACCACTACCCGTCATCATATTGCGTACAAAACATTTGAAATATTTTGTAATCTTCTTTCATCATCTTTAGATACTTTTTGCATTATTAGATAATCGGTAGATCTTATTAAAATTATAATCATTAAATGTCGCAATGACAATGTGAGCTGAATGAATGAATGATGCAAGATGTGAAAAACAAAGACAAAATGACAATTTTATATATGTTTTCTTAAAAAATTCCGGACTTAATTTATTTAACGAATAGTAAACAGATGAAAAACAGAATACAAGAAGCTCGTAAAAAACAGAACAGAGTTGTACATTTCTTCAGACACAGAATTTGGCACACAACAAAATAAAGAAATCACAAAATGAGAGAGAAAGAGAAAAATAAGAATGGAAAGCAAAAGACATGCCAATCATAGAAAGAAATATGAGATTTAAAAGGACAGAGTTTGCTTTTTGCAATAAGAAAAATAGCGAAAATAGAGACAGATTGAATAGAGAGAAGAGTCAAGGGAGAATAATAAGAGTTCGTAAGCGTATCAGAAAAACAAAGAAATCCTACAGAAGGGAATTTCTTCAAAGGGGGATTTTAGATTTTTAAAATTGCGAACTAAATTGAGGTAGGTGTAGCTTTGTGTAGAAAAATTTTGAAAAATAAATTACTAAATTTTTAAAAAACCTAATCAATTAAAAATTGGCTAATTTTAGATTTAGAAATGGTGGACGAGCCCAGCATGAGCGACTGGATGGGCCGCAATGGCGTGATGTGCGACCTAAAAATAAAACAATTGATAGTTTTAAAATTTTATCCCGTAAACGGGTTAATTATTTGCAAAAAATGTTTTCAACTTACTGGGGCAGCGTAAGCTACTGGGTGATGAGCAACAGCGAGTGGAGCGGCATGATGAAGGACCTGTAAAATAAAAAGGGGTAAATATTTGTAATAATCCAACCGGAAACGGTTACACTTCCAAAAATGCTTCAAAATCTTACTGGAGCAGCGACGGCAACTTTAGCGACAGCTGGGGCAGAACGGTCAACAACGGCGTTAAATCCGTTAACGCTGTCAGCGGTGTAAGTTACAGTACGGACCTATTGTTTAAAAAAGAATTAAAATTAATTAACATGAGTTAGTTAATTAAAGAAAGCCATATAGCGCTTTAAAGTTGTTTTTTTAACTTACAGCACCATCGGGCTCAACAAGGGAGTATTGTCCTTGGACGACATCTCCGTCACGGGTTTCGTGGGCAGATTTTTGATCTCCAGTGATGGCGTCGGAGACAGAGTATCCGTAGTTGTATTGTGGGTGTGGGTCAAAAGGTTCAGCGCGAACGGCAACAGCCTTGGCAATTGGCTGAGCGTAAGCTACTGGGGTAGCAACGGCATGTGCTACAGGGGCATGGGCGTAAGCTACTGGGGTAGCAACGGCATGTGCTACAGGGGCATGGGCATAGGCCACGGGATGATGTGCCACAGCATGTGCAACTGGGGCAGCATATGCCACTGGAGCATGAACTGCATGAGCAACCTGCAAAAAATTATACCATTATACTTTCCCCAGGTAAATTTTAATCATTTTAATCTAATTAAAATTACAGGGGCAGCATATGCGTGTCCAACGGCGTTGGAATAAGAAACAGCTCCTGGACGAGCAGTCACGGCAGAAGCCAAGAAGAGGACGGCAAGAAACTGTACAACAAACAAAAACAAAATTTATTTCAGAACACTATACATTATAGCACTCTTCTGGAACCACTTTTTAAGATAATCCGAAAAGTCGTGGTAAAGATAAGCTTCGTTGATTCCTACCTTGTTCATTTTGATGTATTTCTGATATACTTTTCTAGAAAATTTGCTTCAATTCGTTGGAACTACCAAACTGTGAATGATACTCTCTGGGAAGAAAACCGTTCTTTTTATAGGAACTCAAGTGACCATGTGAAAGTATACATGGAATGATTAGTCCATAACCAAATTGGACCAAGCCTACTATTTATTTTAAATGACGCATCAAGCATTTTGCTATATTGCTCCCTTTTAATATTACATTTATTTTCTCATATCAAATCCATGCATTATTGTTACATTTACATTGATCTTCATTTCATTCAAAAGAAGAAGAAGCCTTCCTTCTCCTTCTTTTTGCTGAATAATATATGTAGCAGAGATACTAGATACACATGATGACTATATAATATCATTATTATTGCTGTAACAATCCAAAACAGAGCAAGACAACGAAAAAATATCAAGTAGCCCTTCATTTTTTATTCTTGACTTTCATTCATTCAGTTTTGTCTCCTCAACATGGGAGTTTGTTGTTGTTGCTTGTCATCGATTTTGTAGATTTGGTGTTTGACCGTTTCTTTAAAAAAGGGTTGTAACCGTAATCATATCCTACAACAGTACATCTGTCCATGCAAAAGTAGCGTAAATGCGTCATAGTGGAATGGTGAAATTTTAATAAACAATTTTCAAATTTGCTTAAAAATTCATAATTTTGTTAGTGAACTTGAAATTTTTAAAACAATCGAAATTGCAGGAATTCCATGTAAATTTTAGTACAAGCCATAAAAAATTGCATAACAATGGAATTGAAAGCAGCAAGGGTGAGAGTCAAATTGTCTATATATGGTAGGAAAAGGAGGAGGAGGAAGGTAAAGGTAAACTAAACAGGATCTGCCTGCTGTGTTTACAAATTAATTTATAAAGAGTATATATTATCAGTAAGCAACAATAAATTGAAATATTGAAAAAGTGTTTGAAACGAAGCGGCAGTGGATAATATATGCTTAGTTTATTAAAGAAGTTGTGGTGATCACTTTATTTCATTCATCGCCCATTTTTTAATTTGTGTGTACACATATCTTTTGCATAACAGGACAATGAGGTTTCTGTATCATCCAAATAATACAATAATAAAAATAAAATTATTTAATAAGCCCATTGTAAAAAAGAACGTTTTTAAAGCCCTATAGCAAGGTTCCCTGTTTTTGTTGCAAAATACCATTTACAGCTTAAATGTAGCAACAAAAGTAAATCGCTTTAAATTAAAGTTGCATGATTATTAGTCATTCAGAGAGATTCGTATTTATTTATTTAAATAAGGAATAATTAGATTGCTGCTGCGGCATACAAGTTACGCATTCATAGGAATTAAAATATTGAGAAAAGTTATGCCACAATAATAAGTCTTCTAAAATATTGTATCATATCAAATTATTATATCATATATCACGTCAACATTACGGGAGGGACACAAAATCTAAATATTTAAATTAAACACAATGCATTGGTGTAAAAATTAATAACAAAACAACAACAGGTCCCGTTTAGGTCAGCTCTGTTACATTACAGTGACAATTTTCAGACCTGCGACGACGATAAAAAAGTTTGACATAATATCAAATCGTGGAAGGTTATCAAGTTTGAATTATAAAAATGACAAAATGTGTTAGTTTGCTCTAATTTTTAAAAAGTATACTTTAGTCTTGCGTTCTCATCGGGAATAATAGATGATAATATTTTTGTTCAGGAAAAGTTTATTAATTGAAACAAGAAAAAAATGTTTTGTTGATTGCTAGAATCATTAGAGAGTATGATTTTTTTTAATTTAGCTTTTTTAGCTAGCAGATGTAGTTTTAAAGGGCGTAGTCAAAAACCAAACAAACCGAATATAATAAAATTCTACTATTTACTTTAGTCTTTCGTGCTTTTGCTGACTTAATTTAGTCTGACCCTTGAAAAGGGCTTAAATCACCATATCAAGGAATCTAGCAAATAAGCAAAGGAATTTAAAGTCCCCTCCTATATTTTTACATTTATATACTACTACTACCATCATCTTGTCCTCCTCCTCCTACACCAATAAAAATATTTTTATAGCCAGCCAAAGAATTTACTTAATTGCGTTACATTATTATCGCTTCACAGCTAATTTTTTTGTAAGCTGCTAAATTACTTTAGCAAATCCATTACTCAATATTTTTGCTGTTTTACTTTAAGGGACGTTTATTATAGCTGGGTTTGTGTAGGAAGAGTTTAATTTTACAATTTTACGGCGTGGTCGCCACAAAAAGCCTAGGCCAGGCCTTAATATTTGACTTGATAATTTTGGTTTCTCCTGTGATGGCCCTCTTCATTTCGTGATATTACGATTGTGACATTGATTTGCTTTAAGTGCACTCTGCTAGTAAAAAAGCAATGGCAAATAGCAACGGGGGATATTTCATCGGGGCCTTTTTGATGATAATTATGACAAACCCTCCTTCTTCATGAGACATATATTTATATCTTTCAAGGAAGTACCGACTCCATCAAACTGCCACCGTTTATATCCACATTTTTTTTGGAGATCACACTGTATTTTAAATTACAAATTTACATGTTCCAACAAAAAAATACGTGCCACGCGCAAGTAAAATGCAATGAGAGTTATGCTAAAATGAGAATTAAAAGGGCAGGGCACACGGACATCAAGACAAGATTGAACCATCATCATAATATAATTTTACCTTTTTTAACATTTTTGTTCTCAATTATAATTACACTACTACAATTTAATTATCAGTTGCACGTTCGTTCCTACTTCGTCGTCTGTCTTTGAAAAGATCGCAATAATGCAAAATTGTAGAATTCACATTTATAAAAGTAAATCTTGCGCAAAAATTACTCCCCACACTCTCTCATATGAAGATGATGATGATTGTGCGTGAAAAAATCAGGTAATGTAATAAATCAAGATTGGAATTGGTCTATATAACTACAAAATGCAAACACTTCTTGAAGGTGTGCGTGGTGATGGTTGATTACAATTTTGAACATGCGTAATTGCACCATTGCTTCTTTTACTTTATTTGCAAGCTTTTAATGATAATGATAATGAATCATGATAAATTACTCTACGCATAGTAGCAGCAAAAAAGAAAAAGTACCTACCTACATAGTTTTTACAAATCGCAGTTAGTTAAAAGACACTTCCGTACAAACTTGAAAAAAACTCTTCACCTTTTTTATTTAATGGGACAGCCTTATTTACGCATGATTCATTATCATCATCATCATCATACGATCATTATTATACCATCATAATCATCTTGAAATTGAAAATGAAATGAATGACCAGCAATAATTTCAAGTGGGGAAGGGACCCCTCTCTGTGAATTAATACCAATATAATAGCAATAATTAGGGTTATAATTTTAAAAGAAATACAAACAGAGACATAATAGTGGACGTACGCACAAATTCTACAGAAACGAGAGAGCTGTGAATTATCTATATATATAAACGTCTATTCCTGTCTGTCTGTCCGTCTGTCTGTCTGTGTGAAGCGTTGAAAAACTCCTAGCGCCACGGTGGACTAAATTTGAACTAAAATTGAATTATGTCACAAGGACAAGATATCTTTTTATTGCTTGGGGGGAGGTTGGCTATTGGCAAAGGGTCGAATGTTGACTCGGGGGTCGGGTGTTGACTTGGAGATCGTGTGTTGACTTGGGGGTCGACTCAGGGGTTGGGTGTTGACTTGGGGGTCGGGTGCTGACTCTGGGGGTCGGGTGTTGACTTGGGGGTCGGGTACTGACTCTAGGGGTCGGGTGTTGACTTGGGGGTCGGGTGCTGACTTGGGGGTCGGGTGTTGACTGAGGAGGGGAAACACCTAAAGTACAATATTTACAAGGATTTTTGACAAGAACAAGAAATCTTGTACGGAGTTCTTGTGAATAAAGTGCAAATATTTACAAGGATTTTTGAGAAGAACAAGATATCTTGTGAAAAAATCTGGTAAAAAGTCGAGTTTCTTTACAAGAACTTCTTACAAGATATCTTTTTCTGGCATAAATATCTTGCCGTTCGTGCGTGTCGGGTGCCTCCATTACAAATCAGAATTCTTTTTCTTGCGTGAATTTTTTGTAGGATATTAAATTCTAGATTCCCGATGCGACAGAATCGGGCGACTCTCTAGTCTTGTAATAATTTTCTTCATCTGTTGTGATTGAAGGTTAAAGACTCTCTATATGCTGCTGAATTTATCATCTTTCTGCGTAAGCAAAACTGCTCCAGGGTAGGCCAACACAAAAAATAGATTTTTACGTGGCATATAGGAGATTTAGAATTAAAGTTGTAATAATTCATCAAAAATGTCATATAATCATTAACGATAATGTATGGGGGAGGTTTACTTTCAGAGAATTTTGATTTTCTACTAGTTATGGGTTGATTAGTCAATTCAATGTTCATCCCATAAGCCTTGGTCTATATAATTGGGATGATCTAATCATTTATTATTGATACCAGCGCAAACTGATCTTTATCGGAAATCCTGTTTTGGGCATGGCTCTTCTCAAACCATGCCCAAAACAAATTCAGTTATATCAAGTCCCTTTTCTTTGTTTTTAATTTATTCACAAGAAGGAAATAAATTATTATAAAGTATACTATTATCCGTGACATGACACGTTTCAAATACTGTGTGGTTGCCAGCAGATGCAGAGATACGGAGGGAATATCAATGTCGTTTTAATTACAACATGATTAAAAACGTCAAAAATCAGGTGAAAGATGTTGTTGGGCTTTGATTTAACCTTACGTGGTGGAGATTGACATGACAGAAACCGATGAAAATTAAAAATATTGATTGAGATTTGGCACATACACAGTTTTTGTTCTTAGTTCTTGGCTCCTGTTGAATGACACTGAGAGATCAACAACGTTCACGCTGCTGCTGATGATTGTTAAGAAGAATCAAAAAGTTAAAATGACATAATATGTTCATCGAAACATAATCATTTTGTTCATTTGCCTTCCTATAATTAAGGCATTTCTTAGGGATTTGCCGATCCATTTCAACCTCCACGTGTAGTTTTGGTAGCTGCCGGTGAATTTTTATACACTTTTCAAAATAAATCAGACAAAGTCAATTTAAATTACACGTGTGATTTGCTCCTTATTTGGTAATGATGATCTACATATTTATTAAAAGTTTTTTATGCGTATCACATTCATGTCTTTATTATCAGATCCTTCAAATGCTAATTGTTTGACAGGTCATCATCAATATACAAATGGGGGAATTAAAGTGCTAGTGAGTAAAAATATTATACGCGATAGAAAATTAGGATTAGGCACACAATAAAAAACTGAATAAGCACAGACACACACTATAATAGTAGTAAGTTAAAGTTGTTTGGTTTATATGAAAATGACACTGACAATAATAATTGGAAAAGGTATAATAATAATGATAATAAAGGTAAAGGTGAATGAAAAGTGACAATCGAAAACAAGATCACATCAAGCATCTTAATTCATTTCAAATCAATACAAACAGAAAGTAATAAAAATATAGGCACAAGTAAAGAAAGATGTAATCAGTTTTATTAACAAGTCCAAGATCAAAATGAAATAATAAATTGAATTGCTTCTGGTCAAATAAAGAAGTAGAAAAAGAGAAGCAGCATCATTTAAAATAGAAACAGCTCCCATACGCAAAATGACCTTGTCATCTCAAAATCTTGTTTGTGTGCGTGCAAAAAACGATCTTTGTATGCACTTTTGCACGCACGCATATTTCACGCATAAAATCTGTTTCTTCGTCGTGACCAGAAGAATTAAAGCATTTTTTGTTGTTAGCATAAATTTGACAATGACGACGGCCACCGTCTTTAGGTGTGGATAGAATAATGCCAGCTAGTCATCATCATCATCATCATCAAGAAACTCATATTTGATGGAGGTTTTGTAATAATGATTTTAATTTAAGAGGCAAAGTTTTTTCTTGTCTGTTTAATTTCGTTATTAGGTGAATTTACAATAGTTTGACATGTTATAATGATTCACAACTTGTATTTTTGATAGCTTGTTCCACTTATACTTTAAGAGTTAAATGGACACAAGTCTTTAAGTGGTTAACAAGAATAAAAACAAAATTATATGTAAAAGTCGGTTTTGCAATAAAATATTTGGAATTTGTCCTCCCAGAAAAATGAAACGTTTTAATTAGATTGTAATTCTTGTCAGACTATGTATACAACTTAAAAAATCGTTTAATCGGATTACTCAAGTTAACAAACATCATCAATTCTGATCAGCTATCAAACTTGTACTAGATTAAAGAAAAAACGCACATGGTCAATTTATATTCAAAGTCATTCTTTTAAATTGGGAAGGTATTATCATCCACGCGACCTACACAACACCTGTTTTCATCTGTTATTGATATATTTTTAAAGAATACATTAGATCAGACAATGTTCAAGGTTCATGCAGGAAATAGTAAAGTATACAGAGATTTTTTTGATTTTTTAAAAGAAAAAGATTGAATCAACCATAGTCAAACACACACTCCAACCAAACCTAATAGGGTTGGCCTTCATGCACTACTATATACTGTTGCAAAAATATAAGCATCCATTGTCTACATGGATTTTAAAAATCTTGTTATAAATCAATATTATTCAACAAGCACCATATGGATTTCGATTTTGTCAATTGTGTGGTACTATTTCAATTGAACTTGAAGTTTGCAAAATAAGGTCTGCTTCTGTAACACTCCCAACATGTTTTATTTATTCTACGATTAATTGCCCATTGTTAAATAATCTTTCACCGAACAAAGGATAAAGGAATCTTCAGCAAAAGCAAGCATGCAGTGCAATATAACATTACTTTCCATGTTCTCTACAATAAATTTTTATTGGACTTGCGTTATACTGATTAATTTTAACAATTTTTATTACTTTTCACCTTCAGCTTCTGTTTTCTTTGTTCGTTTTTTACGTCATGCTGAGCACGTACACTACGTAATTTTTAAGGCTTGGCTTCTTCCACTGCGGAGGATAAATAATGCTGATGATTTTAACGGTTGCCATTATTGACGAAAATGAGCAGAATATGATTGTTAATAGGCAATCAAAAGTATTATATAAGATTACGGTAATGATGTTGATGCTGGCATACTATATTTTTTGTCCACCACCTCCTTCCTTCCACCTTCACTCTCATTATAGTGCATGACCAAAAATAAGATGCTCACATGATTTTCGTTTTAACCGTGGAAGGCACTTGCCCTGCCTGCGTGCCACAACGCACACCTACTAATATATACAGAGAAAAAATATGTGACATGACATGGACATTAAATCGATTGTCATTCATTTAATCACGCAGGGAATCCAAAAAAATCTTTTCTCTTTTTTAAAGTTATTGCTGAACTAGTTTCGGACTGGATTACATTTTTCCACGTAATAAGTAATGAAATCATAAAAAATGAATGATATAGATAATCTGGCTCAGAATCAAAATAATTAGAATTTATAAATGATCAATAAAAATACAACGTCCACAACAGGTCACATTTGATTCACCTTCAAAAAATACTACAAAGGTACACAATAAAAATTCAGTCTTATCAATGCAATAATAGTGCAACGTATTGCAATGTCAAATTGTAGCGTCATGTCACCGTTAGCACAAAGTCATAAATTGAAAAAAGTAATAAATCTTTCATTGATCTGCAATTAGTATAAGCAAGAAACTCGATATCATTTTATGAGTTATATCGAATCACATATCTTAAATGTGTTTTTTCTATTTATTTACAGGGGGTAAATGGGAAATGAATGAAATTGACATAGAGAAACTATTTGGTATAAGATATTCTAGTGTGATCTACCAGCTGCCGATGATTACCATTATTGACACAATCAAAAATATTCCTCATGATAAATGGAAAACACCTCATCACAGGTAGAGGCAAAACGCTTTGACGCTTTTGCTGTGTTGAGGGTCAGATAAGTATCAAATTTTTACTTGAGAATAATACCAACCGCAATAATATTTAATTCAATGACAGGTGTGACAATGATGGTGACAACAAATTAAAACAATTGGAATTTTAATGTGATAACAAACACCATTATTAGAATAGTATGTAATGTGTAAGAATGTCAAGTTCATATATTATGTAAATGAGTAATTAAGATATGAAATTAAATAGTGCATGCGAAGGTGTAAATGGATCAAATATTAAATTTCATTCAAAAATGTAAATTCTCTAAAGTAAACAAACGAATCAAATTAGTAAATTAAACCAAAATGGTAACATCATTCTTTTCAGTGACGCAAAACTCTTTGTCGTTTGGATTGCACGTGCATTTTTTATTTCTGCATTGGACACCGTGGAAGCAATGACCGTTGTAGAAACAGGATTGGCCCGCAACTCTTCGACAATTTCGTCTTCCTGCAGGACTCACAGAAATTCCCGTTATGGTTCCATCCGGAAGATTGTCACAGTTACAGGCTCCATTTCTGCATGTTGTTCCAGGAACACAAATTTTTCTCACGTTTGGTTCCACTACTTGAAAAGAACCACCTGGACCAATCGGAGCTCCCCCTGGAGCACAAAATCCACCGACTCCTACATACTCAACTTGTAGATTATTTTGATTAACTTGCTGTCCATTTGAAACTGAAACTAGCAAAACTATTAGTAGAGCCAATTTTAAAAAGCACTTTACTACTGTACAATTTTTCATTTTCGTTTTGAGACTGTTTCTAATTCCTTCTTTGAAAATGTAGTGGCTTAAAACTTCAAATGGAGTTTCCCTTATAAATAGAATTCAAACAGGAAATTTAACCGCAAATACTAAAACTTCCGCCAGTTTGTCATTTAAAGTTTAAAGCGGAAAATTAATAAATGTGCGTAAATTTTTGCGTTTACTAACATTATGAAAGTCGTCTGTTTACTTTTTACAGATTAAATAACAATCCAATTTAAAAAGTATAACCACGCTATTAACATCGTAACCATTTTATGACACTGAACTATAATAGGTGTACACTCAAGTCACCTTGATTAATCTGATTGAATTACTAGATGAGATTGAACTATTTTTTCATTATTGTACTTGTTTCAATTTACGACGATTATAAATTAATCGAATTGAGAATTGATTTTATTCAATCGATTATTAAAGGGGGTTTAACAATCTTTTTGCCTTAATTTTCTTTTTGAATGAAAATTAATTTATGGATATTTATTCAGTGACGACAAGACTATTTTATTGTTTAATTGTCCTCTGAGAAAATTTACAAGATTCTTTATAAGAACTTTTGCATCATTCTTTCCAAAAAGGCGAAACTATAATGAATGAAATTAATGAGTGAGATATTGAATGAAAAAGAAAACTGGGGTAACGTGACATTCTTATACCTTATCAAGTCTTTTTTGCTTATCATTATTGTCATTATTAACTCTTTCAGCTTCAAGTGAAGTGAGAATAAAAAGGACTACTTAAAATGCTCAAATTGGTTCATTAATCTTTCTCGCACAGTAATATATATGGGTTTTTTGGAATCTGAAACCCAAATAATTGTCGTTATTATCATTACACATATTATGCTTAATAGCAAACTTTGTGAATAATTTATAATCCCAAAGGAAACTCCCTTTTATTTACTTTTAGGTAATGTAAAATCTCTTCCATTATGTAGATAAAGTACAAAAATAGCCCGTTTGTAGTGACTGGTCAATCTGTATAGCAAAAAGGGCTCCACTTTTTTTTTTAAATTTTGCCAATAATTGAAATGAATAAGGGTGTATTTAATTTGAAGACCTTCATTTACTTTAAAATTTACATAGTACATGTTTACAAGACACTGGTAAGGATTTTTGCAAAGTCATTGCATATGTATATGATAAACATTATCATCAGCATCGTCTGCAACAAAAAAATCAAATAAACCAGTCATACTTACATATTTATGTCATGTTCCACCTTATCTTCAACAAGAATCTTTAGCCTTATATCCTAGGGTTATAATATGTTTCCCTATGTATATTACCTATAAAATGTGGAAATGTGCTTGCACCTGATTATTAAATATAGTCAACCGGTGAAAAGTTTATTTTTTGCTTATTTGTCTTGGGTGGCTCCAAGCCCGAAATCACAGGACAAGAGTTTTTTACTGAAACGGTGAGTGAAATAGTAAATATTGCACAAAATGTATCTGTCGCGTCAGCAAGTGTCAATGTACTTGTTTAGTTTGGTTGTCTGTCTGTCGCCTCATCAAATACCACATCATCATCGGCCTCTTAGCCAATATTAAATGATTTATAAAGTGAATGGAGAAAATTGCGTAATAATTAGTTGAGCATCATTCCCAATTACATTTCTATAAAGAGATTCATTTGAAAAATATTGAGCCGCGAATTGAAAAAAAGAAACAGGTGTATTATTATTGTATCTAAATATATGGATTATTTTCAACTTTTTAACAGCTCTATTATAATAATTTTATCAATAGAAGCTCTATTGAATTTCATTTCAACACCCTTTTTTATTTACAATGACAAAAGAGAGTTCAGGACAAGTGAGTGAAATGGAGATGAAGATCATATTTATGTTCTTGTCTTCATCTCCTTCTCTCTGTCAAGTTTGCTCACGTAGGGTGTAAATTGATATTGACCGTTTGACGGGAATGTATAGATTGTTTACTGACTGACTCATTTTGTTTTTAAATTTGGAATCGGATACTTATCATGCATACTATTATTGTAACCAGCAAGTCTGGTTTGGTTTCTTTTCAAATTATGTCAGTCATTTTTTGATATCAGTATTTTTAATCTTGAACAAAAAATGATTACGTGGTCTATAATTAATTCGTTCTTATAGAATTGTAAATCCAGAATATTTTAGTCAAACTTTTTGTTTTTAATACGTCATTTCACGGCACCCGCCCTGCACCAAATCTCTCAAATGAAAGCTATTAAAGTTATGAGCACAATGTATTTTTATGTCGTTTTAATTATTTAATTACAAAGTTTGACATGACACGACTTTTATCATACGACCTGTCTTGTTCACTTTACAATGTATTTCATTGTTCAGTATTCAATTAAAAGCTACTTATCCTTGTCTCACCTGCTGGGAGAGACAGAAAGATTTCAGGTTTTAATTTAAGAAATACGAATCTCTAGTCTGATTAGTCAGATTGATTCAGTGTAACCAAACTTGTGCAATTAAATGTATAATATTAGTAGCATAATAGCACTGTACAAAGTTCGCTACCCATTTCGGCCACATCGTAAATAAACTGTCCCCGCAAAATAATTTATTACAAATCACAGTACGTACCTCTCGTCCATAACCGAAATTGAAAGGTGTTTTGGACCGTCACATAACATTACACGGTAGCTAAAAATGTCAAATTGAAAAGTGCAACAACAGCTAAAAATAGGGTTGCATTTTTTAAAAATTTGATATCTATTCTTGCAAATATTGCCCCCGTAAAAATTTGCCACACCACCGCACGTCAATTGGATTAAAAATCCTTTTCGTTTGTCAACAAATCACATAAACATTATTAGCAATGCCAAAAATAAAAATGAAATAATTTGATCATTTTTTCCACACTGATTTTGCTGACTCAAAATCGAAAAAAGGTTATCATATATGTAGTAGCATAATAATAGGTCATCATCATCATCAAATGATCATCATTAAGTAATGCAACTTAAACGACAATTTGACTCACTCCTCAGTTTTCATTCCATGTTGATGATGATCATTAAAGCACAGACAAAAATGAGATTAAAATCTCGTAAAAAATGCATTTTTAATTTAGTAGAGCTGCGCATTTGGGTGGTATGCAGAAAATGCGATCCGACGCAGTTTATAATAATAACCATTGCAATATAATAAAAATAAAAAATTGCTTTATTACAAGAACGCCTACTGGCTACCAGCTTTTAACTTGATTTGAAGTCATAAAAAGGACGACATGATCATCACGATGAGCATATTATGATGATATTGACAAACTTTCGAGGAAAAAAATGCTGCAGAATTTTAATTTGTTTAATAAAAGTAGGCAAAGGAGAAAATGATGATTGATAACAGAAAATGTTTTCTTGACCTGTCCATAACCGGCACAACAAAAGAAAAAAACAGTACCAATAAGACCACCGTAAAATAAATACGATTTTTTTCATTAAAATCAATTGAACTAATTTATCAATTTAAAAGGTTCATTAAACAAGCTAAATTTGGACACTTGCCTACAGAGTTTGGTTGCAAACAGTTGCTTATGATTGGTCCCAAAATTAGTCAAATGCGAATAAAAGAATTTAATCTTTTATTCCATAATAAGGATTTGTCATTAAAAACAGATCCATGACAAGGCGATTAGAAACATCAAAATATATTACTTTATTAAAGCAAATAAGAAAAAAGGTAGTTTTCCGCCCAAGGGGAAGCATGAATATCAAACCATATCATGTCAGTTGTGCAGTGATTAGGGATTATAGTAGCGAGTCAGAAAAAATGATCTAAAAATGTCAGCGGTGGTAGCTATTTCATTTTTAGGTTACGTTAACTAACTGTTGAATAAGTCTTGTCGCTGCGCCCAAAAAAGTAAATTTAGTTTAATTATTTAATATTTCTGTATGTACCTTAATAAACTACTTAATTGGCATGATTAGATAATTCCAATTCCGTTCAAACAGAAAAAATATATGTTTTTTCAACTTCCCTTGCCAATCTTATATTTTGACACTTGAGAGCTCTTGAACTTATTGAAATTTTTCTATGAAACTTCTCAAGTCTCGTTGCTGTCAGGTAGGTCAATATCACCGTCATCGCCATCAATATCACCGCATAGTACTAGACGTAATTCAAACTCTTTTTATAATGACTCCTTGCAAAAAAAGTAAAATATCGTTTAATAATGCAAATGAGCCTCATTTAAAATTATTTTTTCTGTATTGAGGAACAAAGTAGCAACAAGTCTGTGTTCTCTTTTGTTTTTATGACAGAACTAATTATGTATCGCACGTCCCTCAACAACATTATGATTCAATATGTGCAATTCTTGATGATGATTATTATGAGAAATGAAACCTGAAATTAGATGGTGGTGATGATGAAGGTAAGGTTAGTTACGTACTTAATTATAAATGAGCAATAATGTGTTTATAAAAAAGCCCGATGTAGCTAATTTTCATCTGTATCCGTTTGCGTGTTGGAAGGCTGAAAATTAATGCCCACAATTACCAGTCATTAATCTTCCCAGAAGGCGGTGCAGGTGCAGGTAGGTATAATCTGCTCTACTAGGTGAAATATAAAAACCAATTTGCAAACAAAATGGTTCAAATAGAATTTTATAATTAGACGCGGACGATAAGGTCTGATAAAGAAAATGGGAAACTTTTGCATAATTTAAATGGATATTCAATAATCATCAAAGATGTGATCATGAATGATTTCAAGAAGGATAAAAACAAAATCAATGACACAACTTTAAAAAAACCTACGTAGTGATTGTTGACACATTAATCATGCTGTATCGAAGCAAAGAAAAAAGTGTGAAACGCTTATTTTGTCTCACAACAGCTTCACTCTTGCAAAAAATTAATGAAACCGATCATTACCAGTTTAGTATAATCACAATTACAATTAGATCATGTAGGTAGAAAATAGTAGTCATTGAATGAAGAGGAGTGGATGAATTAAATTAAAGCAAATAGGCAAAAGTATCATTGAGTAGGTACTTTTTTATTTGTAAATTAATAATACAGCAGCGACCTACTGATGAGTAGGTATACTTGAATGGAGATTGGTATTGATAGCATATAATTATATCAAAATGTTTTGGGGTGGCTTGTCGATTACAATGATGTCGTCTTGATTGTCACACGTCGCGAAAAGTTTAAAAAATTGGTATGAATGTCAAAAGCCTTGTTTCTCTCTAAACTGCATTCCAAATTCTTCATCCCAAATAATCCGTAATAAGACAACACAAAATTTAGATCAAAGAAGGCACGACAAGGAGGCGGACAAAAAAAAGAGGGGACAAAGTTTAAAAGGAAAGGAGTAAATACTATAATAGAGTCCGAGTGCGCAGTTTTTTATTTATTGAGAGGGATATGGATTTATTAATATTATGATTATCGTTATTGCAATTGGGTTTTTTTTCTACTTTCTTATTTGCATGCTACGCATTTTTTATTTCTAGCACGGTTGACATATTTGGCATGGTTTGATAATGACAAGAAGGGAGTAGTATTGAGTAGGTACCTACCTTGAAGAAAGCTTGTTATGTAAGGTAAAGGTAAGTAAGTTAATTAAATATTATATAATTCTGGATTTTTTATATACAATTGTAGGAATAGAGCAAAGGAGTTTTGATTTGCATTTTATTTCATTCATTAGCAGAAATTTTAAAACTAAAATTATTTTGTCCCCCAAAAATCAAATCCAATATTTATTTAGATACCACCCACATGGAAGGCAACAATCAACTGACAAATAAGTGACAAAAATACAATGACAAAACATAATGATAATGACAACTTTTAAAGCTTCATCATCAATTATTATGAATGTATGTTATATGTTTTCTTATCAAGTTTTTTATGACGTGTTGCTGATTATCATTATCGTTGTCTCATTAACTTTTTGCAAGCAAGCACATAATAAGCTGTTTTTCTGGGTAGGTACGTGTGTGTGTGAAATAATGAATAAATTATGCTTAAAGTAAAAATATATTTTTTAAAAAACCAACGAAAGCTTTTAGCAAACATCATTACAATGTTTTAAGAGATAAAAGCAAATCACAAAAAAGCCGGTCCTTTTTTAGTTGTCTACTACCACCACAGGTTTTTAACAATTAGTAGAGGCATTTCATTGTTATCTTAATTATATTAGTCATTAATCATACCAATAATCTTACAGTTAAAAATAGAGGCTCCCTCCAACAAAGTCATAAACTTTACAAACTACTACTGTGTAGCGGCGCTGTCTTTTAATGAGGTGATTATGTTTCATATTAGCTTGTTTGCCCTTTTATGACCAAAAATTCTTTCCAATTAAGGTTAAAAGTTGTTTGCAAGTAGCAAATATTTCTTATTAAGATGGTTTATGGGTTGGCTACTGGGTATTCCTTCACCACTTTTCATTATCAACACCAACATCATAATTGATATTTTTCTCTTTGTAGATTTTAAAATTATAAATTATTTAGAATCTGATCTGCATATAAGATTTACTCTTTGACCCAATAATTTTCCTATATTTGCACAAAATTGTCAAGTTCGCTTGCTTTTTAACTACTTCACACAACATTCACAAGCAATAAAAACAAATTGCTGTAAAAAGTTTTGAGTCAAACGGAATAAATTATATGGAAGTAATCGGTATATGGGAAGGAACAAGGATTCTTTAAGGATTCTTTATTATTTTTGTCCACAAAGAAAGTTAATTGAGTAGGTTCTGCAAGTAGTTAAAACTTCAACAAGTAAACTCATAATCAATCAATCATTGATCATAATTAAAAAGAATCTTATTGCATAATATATTGCTATACAATGGTCTCAATAATATCAATATCACCCTCTTCATTAAATTGAGATTTTAATTAGCTTCCAACTTCTTTTTGTTTACTGAAAGGTTTTTAATTTCCATATAGCCGATTACCTGGCTCTCGGCATTTAATTTGGGCTTTTTTATTTACATTGACCTACAACACTTAACTTTTGGACATGGTTTGATTTGGATTTCTACTCTACTAATTTTTAATTACATGCAAATCACGAAAAAGGACGACAAAAGTGGAATAATTGAAGAATTTTTGCTTCTTCTCTTTAACTGTCCATCCTCCTCACTATAATAAAAAAAACTATCAAAACAATCTTGTGGGTCTTTTACTACATCTTCGGAGGGCCGAACCCATGCTATACATATTTCATTTTTGTTTGATGACATGGTAAACTTGCAATAATTATTTGCTACCGTGTAGGTAGTAAAAAATAACGTATGCTTTGCATTTTTAATTGTTATACTCTTAATAAATTCATTCTGGCGGTACTTTCTTTGCCAAAACTATTTGTACAATGTCTGCAGCAAGAATCTATTCCAATATTAATGTTTTTATGGAAATGACAACATCTTCATAGAAAAACCTTCCTCCTCACGTCTTGGATTTTGACCTTTTTCCGTGTATTAATCAAAAGACGAATGAATTGAGAACTTGTGAAGTGTGCTGCACAAGATTAATTACTTTTTATTACGGTTTGCACGTAATTTTGCATGTTGATTAATTATAGTTTGATAAAGTTTCATGTAAATTATGACCAAACATTTTAAATACCAATAAAACGCTTTTGTATACAAATTGATTAAAAATCTCATATTACCCCGATGCAGTTTTTTATTTAATTCTCTCACTTTTTATATTGAAGCGAAAAATTGTCACATGAAAATGCGTCACTTTTGTACACATTTAATCATCACTTGGTTATCTCGTCTCAAACCTACTTTTCAGAAAAGGGTAAAAGGTCAGCCAAATAAAAAAGTTCAGACATCTAGTATGATAAGTCCGGACATTCCCCTCATTTTTATCAATACTGTGCGAATTCTAATAATTTTAAAACATTTCATCCAATTTAATTACAATTTTAAAATTCCGTAAACTGACTTGATAATTTTATGATGATGACGCATGAACGGTGGTGGTGGTGAGTAAGCTAATTGCATAAGATTGCGCTTTGCCTTCTTATTAGACTTTGTCTATATTCCTTCTTACTTTATGCACACAGCTGTGTGCCTTCTTGCAAAATACCACCCACCCAGCCAACTTTTGTATTAGCTCAACCCTGTACCTCATTCCATTGTTCTTAAACTATAGATATTTAGTAAACATCAGCTGGTTTTAAATGTTTACTTTGAAATGTTTTAACTGTTATCGGTTAAATTTGCTCCAATAGATATTTTGCTGGACAAATTATCTGCGTGGAGTGTTTGTTTTTATCACTTATCAGGTAAATACTATTATCAATTGTTTGTTTACGCTGTACACTTCATCATTCTCATTCATTTTATTTTTAGGAATTTTTAAAACTTGAAATGGAGGAAAGTCTGAAATGAAGAACCATGGCTGAAACGGCAAGATTACCAACTTCTCCATCACAAAATTGGCTTATTGGAGGAACTTCGCTAATTGTTCTTTTAATTATTATCTACCCGTGGATAATTGCTTTAACTGTCGTCTCCTTTGCTGTTGGCTTTACCTGCATTGAACACTTTGATAGGTGGATAAAGGCTTCAATCACTGCTGGACGGTTTGGAACAAATGCACAAAATCACTTTAAAGAATTTATAAATGCTTCGGCAAGTTCATTAAAACAGAAAAATGTCATCAAGGAAGTTACGGCGGACCCCCTTACCGAATATTTGGAATTTGATGAATCAAAGAGACAGCAATTATTGCTGCAACAACAACAACAACAATCTTTGCCAGAAGTTGAAATTGGGTTGAATGTCAAGCCCGGAGGAGGAGGTGGGATCCATGTTCATCACAGTTTGGCTATTCCTGAAGGAATAACTGGCAGTAATAGATCTTCTCCAGAGAAAACTAGCAGATCATCTCGAGGCTCACCAGTTCGAAATTTATCGTCATCGGCAGCATCCTCACGACGAGTTAGTGAAGATATTTTGGGAAATTGTAGTAGAAGCAACAACAAAACACCGTCTCCAAGTAAAAGTTCAAATCACGGATCAACCCCTTCGCCATCACTTGCATTATCTGTTGAAATATCAGCTTTAAGAGTTGATCAAGAGTTTCGTGTGGATGTTCGAGTGGATAAAGCATTTGGACGATTGTGCACAACAATTTTAAATTATTATATTAGTCCTTCATGGGCCCCATACGAAACCCGGAGGCAGCTCCGCCACAGTGTTAAGCAGTTGCTGACGACGGTTGCTGAACATATCCACAAAACACTTTTAGTTTGTAAACCTCAAGATCGAGTGCAGTACCCACCTTTGGTGAAACTTGCCCGGAAAAAACTACTTCCGCTTTTGTTATACTATGTCGATAAAATATTGAGACGTGGCTTATTCGCCAATGATACTGACGATCCGATAATTTCGGTGGAAAGCAAAAGAAGAATAGTTTTAAAGCTGAGAAAGTTTTGTAGGCAAATTTCTGAAAGATTTTTATGTAAAGATGATCAAAATTGCAAGTTGTGGATGGAGCTTTTTATTGCCGTTTTGGCTGACGGTGTCCTAGTGAACGTATTTGATTTGGGGAAGGAAGAATTACCCAAACTATTTGCCGACTTTGTCACAAATTTTAAAAACAATGCAAGAGAAAAAGCAGCAGCACAAACTAAATTGCCGTCCCAAACAAGAAATATAAAACCAGGAGGAGTAGGATACTATGATGGTGGAACTGAACGTCAAACATTGGTAACAGATCCACTCTTGGAAAGCTGCCAGGATGAAACAATGAGCGTGAAATCAGATTTTTCATCTGCAGATGGCAATATAATAATGATGGATTCAACAGCTCCTGCAGCAGGAATTGTAGCAGAAAAAGTCCCATTTTTGTTTGACAGTTTTTTGGATCCGCCTTTTAATTTTGAAAAGCCAGATCAAATAGTTTCTCGATGGAAACCCACCCTCAAAGATGTCGTTTCAGGTACTATAGTATTCGGGGGCTTCTAGTTTTTTGACCTCTGATATATCAAAATGTTGCAAATTTTATGACGATTCCAACGGTACTACTCTCAAATGACTACGACAAAGTATAACGAAGTTATTGACGGTTAAAATTTTCAATTTACATACTAATTGTTAAAGCAAGGTCTGGTGTTATTCATAAGTAATGGTGAGTCTAGGCGTTCTCCTCCCCACACCAACCTCGTCCCCTAGGATTTCTCCTACCCTCCAGTCTCCTACCCTGTTTA